>JNBR01001828.1:60131-132673 GCA_002081595.1 Achlya hypogyna | reverse complement strand
CTGGCTCGACGTCGGCTGCTGGCCGCTGGCCGCTGCAATGAGCGCGGCGAAGATCGAGGCAGCGACGACGCGCATGCTGGGTTCTGGGCGGCGGTGGAATAAGAGAAGTGCCACCACTGACCGCTGCGCCCTCCTCTGTCGATGGGTGTACCTGCTCGAGACACCGTGCTGTGATTGGTGCAAATCCCTGTCTGCAAAGAGATGCGGCCAATCACATGGCGCTTTGGTAGGGTTGTAAAGATCCCGATTGCAGCATTGTGATTGGTCGCGCCTCGGCAACTCGTGGCTGAGTGCGCGCGTTTGAAGTTCGACTTAATTTTGGCTGGGATTTTGCAACTAAGCTATGATTTTTACTGCGGTGAATCGCAGATGCGCGCATGTGGGCACTGTGCGGGTTGAGGAGGCGACATGGAATATTTGACGAAAAATTTCATGGTAATGTTGTGTGGGTTTGCACAGCTTGTTAAAATATTCTTTTCCGTCCCGTTGCACTGAGTTGTGGGGGACGATGCGTACAGTACCTCTGATCGAAATCTCGTGTTTTCTTCGGCGTGAGAGCACTGCGTGACCTTTTGGGGCACGAAAAATGAATAATTACAAGTGCGGTTTGTCAATCACATCTGGAGCTTTGTTTTGCTCGTACTAAAAGCAGAGGCAATCCGAGAAGTTTAACGCTGGTTGGATTGAGGCATCTTTGACTGGTGGCTGGTGGCTGCAACGACACAATCATAAGTGAGTCTGGCTGTTTGATACTGGCATGTCGCTTTTATCTAAAATGACTTACGATGGACGAAGGTCCGTCAGAAAAACGATGTGACACATTGTCACATACTATTAGTTGTCGGCGAGATCTCTACACACTTTATCATGACGTTGGCGTCATAACTTATGACGCAATACTTAAGACTGACAAGTATGTCATAATTGGCAAACATGAAAGTTGTTAAAAGTCTGGACATTAAGCAATAGGTCCAGACGATAAAAGACCATATCGTTGCTGCATGGAGTACGACAGTACTTAAACTTATTATCGCACATTTAGTTTCTAGTTTAGCCCTGGTGGGTGAAACCTCATAGGTTAACCCAACCCGGGGAAAACCCGGTAAATATCGGTTTTTACCACTATTGTTGTGGTTTTTACCCTCGGTCCTTAAGGTTCAAGTCCAACAACGCCTGTATCTTTCCTGAAAGGAAGCCGACACCAATTACCTTCCATGACAAAAGAAGTCGAACCCGCGCAGGAACGTGGCGGGGTATGGACAAGTAGAGCAGGCAATTCATTGAGGGTAGCAGCGCCGAGCACGTCAGTCAACGCAAACTTTCCAAGTTTGACCTCGTCCCCGTCTACTGTGTTGTGAACGACCTCTGCTAAATTTATGCCCCTTTTCCTATCCGAAAGCACCTCTCGAGGAATTTCTGGAAAACGCGTTTTAGGGCCCATTTTGGCATTACGCTGTAGCCCCTGAATGTGTTTCGGCCAACCAAACGCTCATCTCGTTTTGATAAAGATGTTTACCAGATTTTCAATCAAAAGGCGCAAAGCAGGTTTTAAATGCAAACACGCCACCTAATGCAGCAGGTAGTTTTTCTACCATCTCCGTTGAAGTTGTTCTCCCTATGGGCTAAAACGTACATAGTCTATTATACCCAGTAAATTCCAGAAGTCCTCCGTACCACCAGTTTTACCTGTTTATACCTAGTTATACCAGTAAAACCGTTTCCATCCCAAGTCAATTCCTTAACAAATGGTTTCCCTCCCACAAGAGAATCTTGTTCGTCGGGACCCCAATAGATTGGGCATTTTTAGGATGAACGACTGCCTGATATGACCAGGTGCAATTGTGGCTGTTTGTCAGGGCCACGAAGCGCCTGGTATTGTAGGTAGATATTGACTGCAAAAGCCGCATTAAGCGCAACCGAATTGGAGGTACGTCGCTGAAGTATCGGGTGCGAGACGATGTTCTACTCCATACATTATCATAATTGGTAGGTTCGAAGACAAGCTATTGGGGCTGGCGCCACTCTTATGAGGTACTCCCGATGGCCACCTCAAGGGCTGTCATGAAACATACAGACTTGACCACACTCCGCCATTGGCGACGGGCCCTTTTGTTACTCTCGAATAGTCGAATAGCACTTATTCTCAGGCCGGTGAATCTTATCCAGATTGGGAATACTTTCAGTTAAAGAAAGCAGAGGCCTCCATGGGTTGTACCTACATGTATGTCATTATTAAGATGCAACAAATCATTCGACATATCATATTATCCCTCATATTTTAATGAGCCCGAAGTTTACCTCAGATCCTAAAGTCTACTATGGATAATTGGGGTGGTGGGTGCAATAGCATCGCTTTATTCAGGTTTATGTATTCTACAGTTTGTATTTCTTCATTTATCCACTACACAATCACACACTGCCAGGGGCATTTAGAACTCAAAAAGAGCACGCGCCGGTGAGAAGTGCGTGGTGTTCGTAAAGACGACCTTTTGGTACTTGGGAGGGCACATCGGGAAGAGAATCGACGGGTCGGCGTGCGAAGGAGCAAAGAGCTCCTTGCCAGTGTTGATGGACACATACACCGCAAGAAAGCAGCTGATGAGGATAACCACAATGCCAAACGCCTTTTCCGGCACGGACACCGTGGGCCAGAAAGTCTTGAGGTAGAAGATAATAGGAAGGATCATGCACACGAGGCACGACGTCGACGCGCCAACGAAGTCCATCAGAGCGTTCAAATGATCCTTCCAGATGACCGCGACGACAACGCATAGGGCGACCATTGTAATGCGCATGATGGCAGCCTTCATGTAGGCGCCAGGGGCCTTGTATGCCTCAGCGGGGTCGATGAACTCAGCCGGTTTGTTCTCAGGCTTGAAAGACTCGAGGGCGGGCGTCTCGATGTCAAGCACGTGCTCTTCGATGTAGTAGACGTGCATGCCAAAGAGGATGCGCTCAAGGATCTGGTAGACAGGGAACATGACTACCGAGAAAGCAATCGTCACGTGGAGCTGCATGAAGAGGAAACTCAAAATCACGAAACCGCGGCTTGCCGTGAAGCCCAGGTTTGAGTTGGCGACAGCAAACAAGAGGTTGCCGGGGGTCTGGCAGCCGGTGAGGTATACACCGAGGATGGACACGAGGAGGAAAAAGCCCGAGATGACCGCCATGGTGACAATAATCAACATCGGCATGCGTGCGGGTTCCGAGTGCTCGCGGGTAAGCGTAGGAATGATGATACCAGCACCGTAGGCAAGGGCCAGGTTACCGAACACGGTCGTGACACTCTCGAAGGAGAGATCAGGCGTCGGTGGCGAAATGTTGGAGACGTTTGACTCGTTCATGTTCGTGATGAGGAGCGCGAGTGCAATGGCGTCGGCGAAAATGGTGCCGAGGCAGCCGGCAGCGGCAGCGCCTGCACCCTCCTTGAGCGTCGGGATGAGGCACACGGGGAGAAGGGTGATGGCCATGAGGACAATCCACGTCGTCTGTGAAAACGAATCGGGGAAGAGTACAACTAAAAGGGAGCCGCCGAGCACGAGGAATACAATCGGCAGCAGCGTGCACATAATAGCCTGGGGTACCGTGGTGATCCATCGACCGAAGCGGCCCATACACCATTCGCCAAGGTCACCGAAGGTAAAGATATTGGCAGGGGCAACAAGCATGACCTTGGCGATGCACCAAGTAGCGTAAGTGTTGGCTGCTGCCATGAAAACGAAGCCGATGGAGGCCCAGATATACCCAGCGCGGGCATAGTTGCCAGGAAGGCCGAGGGATCCGACACCGCAAACGCAGCAGAAGATGGAAAAGGCGATCTTAAGATCTTCGGTCGTCATGATTGCCATGGTTGCTGTTGCGCTGGTGGAGGGCACCGAGAGGCAAAAATGAAAGTGAGGTCAAAGAGCAGCTTCCACAAACGCGTAGGAACTTGATGTTGAAGCTGCCTGGTCATTTGGCCAGCTGGGCACTGGGCATTTGCACTTACGTAATATACGATTCGCCAAGGTGCTCTAATCGCAAGAGGATCTTTTTTGGAAACCCTCTAAGGATTTAAATGCATTCAATACAAACCGCTAGGTAAATGCCGAGAAACAATACCTCGTGGTAAATTGTTATCCTAATGACCCAATCGGTGGCACCGCGTGGTGCTATCGGCCCTTTCCCAGCGAGCGGGCTACGAGAAGGCGATATCTTGTAGTTTGTATACTTCCTTCAGGAACAAGGTAAAATAGATCCAGACCTACAAACTTTTATCCAGACCTGGGGGCCATATTTACTCTACCAAACGCGCTTATTGGACGCACCCGGGTGCTCTCCCAGGAGTCGCTTCGGCGCCGGCTGCGACACAGTGCTTGTGACGGGTGGGGGTGCAATGTCCCAAGGTGGCCTCTGCAGTCCTTTTTGGCCAATCCCATTCAGGAATTCCTTTTCATTGGCTAATAAGATTTATAAGAAATAGTATCATTGGCCCTGCATCAGTAAACTCAGAACGAGGCCAGTGCGACACCCAACAACATGCTCCGGGGACGTCGCGGAACTGGCTGGGGCCGTCGAAAACGGAGGAAATACGAAAACGTCTGGCTTTCTCAGAGATTTTATCAGTTTGCAAGGTTAGTAAGGCACGTCTTTATAGGATATCGATCTGATCAAGGCGCGTGACCTTGCTCCCAAGGAGGCACCGCGCAACCACCCAAAGGAGGCTCATCGCTCTATATGATTTTTGTTGCTACATTGTATTGGCGCCTCTACATACTGAACGTATGACATAGGCTGGGGCCAGTAGTGCCTGTAAGAAGTTGGGTGCGTGTGCTAGAACTTGAAACGAATTCGAATTGAAGCTATGTTGAACCATACCTGGGTTAGACCTCACAGAATGGAATGTACACGTCACAATGGCCTTATCGTCAGCAAACACAGGATAAGTAAGTCGCACGCTAGGTAGACTGTTTAGCGTTGGGCTCTGTGCAGTATTTGGATAGCTGATCGTCTTGCTCACCCTGGTCACTGCCTTCGAAGCTTTTAAGTAACATGTCTACGTGTTAAGCATCGTGGCGGTTGAAAAACTGTCGTAAGGTTATATGTGCCAAGGTCGAACGAATCACGCATAAGATGGGCCACTACAGGACTGTAAATACCCCCGATATGGGGGACGAAACAGGCATAGGGAGCTAGCTCAACGTGTGCCAGTGTACATCATAGTAGTAGTTGTTGATTTGAGTCGATATGCTCTATTACAGTTGTCATATCTGCTTCAAGTATGCAAACCAACGGCACAGGAGTTTGTATGTGGGTTTAACAGCTGTCACGGGGCAAGATCCGATGAGGCATCGACACAACCCACACAACGCAGCATGATTTCACGACCCAAGCAATAGAGTAAAGACTACAGGAACATTGCCTTTTCAACGAACATGACGGACATTACGGATTCCTTGGTGCTGGAAATTACAGAATCGAGATCAGAGCTGAAAGTCTGGAAGCCGTCCACTTCTCATTAAATCAGGTTTTCGCCACGACATTTGACCAGACAAACTCCTATGCTGCAATTCCTAGTATTTATGTACTAGTACTCATTAGGAATCGAGGCAAACGACTATGATTGAAGCCGTACTGACATGAATATCTTTGAGTTCGAGTCGCAATCTCGCACACCTCTACATTACGTGTCTTAGTTTTTCTAGTTGCTGCGAGTAGTTTTGGCGTAGTATGCTTGCTAAGGTTCTCGAGATGTGGAAGATACATCTCGGGCCCAGTGTAGGCACCTTTTCGCGCATGCGTGATGACGAGGAATGGAGTGGACATCGCCAAATGCTTCATTCGTTTCATTTCAGCGCTGTTTTGATTAAATAGTTTTTCCCTTTTTAGGAAATACGGCGTAGCATACATTATAAAAGACAATTTTTCTACCCACCCAGTGCGAGAGAGGCCATTGTGCCCTTGCTCGCACTACACATGACTAGGATGGGGTACCATAAAGAAGATAGGCCTAGCAAGCCGTTGAGACGATTATGTCACCAAGAAACACGTAAGTGAAATACAATCACTTGTGAATTCCCACACTTCGCTTATTCGTTGTCCTATCGTTGAGGCCGATTGCTTGACAGGCAAAACAATGACTGGTTGCCCACAGGTATCAAGGACCTCGCAAAATAACTTTTAAACGGGGTTGCCATCACAGTGATTGGTTTTTATAAATCATTCAGAAATGAGAGGCACTTGCTACGACGCATTCACCCAGCTCGTAATTGAAGCAATGGGCGAGCCATATTGTGCTCTCTCAATAAGCCTTACTATTGTATGCCCAAAAGGTTGTATTTAACACGATATGTGGGTACAACTTGCTGGCAACTTCAATCCGATTTGACCTCGCATGCAGTTCTTGGTAGCCGTTGCTCATTTTTCCATTCGCCTCGCCCCTTCAAAAGACCATGGTGTTCCTTACGGTTGAAGACATCAAGGTGTGCTTCTCTATATTTTGCTGTGTCTGTGGCGTCGGGTCGCTCGGCCTCGCTGGCAACTACGCGGGTGCAGGCTACGTCTGGGCATCCATCGCATTCGTATACATGGCGATTGCTAACACATATGCAACGTGGTGCGTATCAAAGGTCTTGCTCGTGTCGCCCAAGAGCGTCTTTACCTTTGGTGATATGGGCGAATGGTGCATTGGTTCTGTCGGCCGGTACATCACTACGTTTTGTCAATGCCTTCTTTGCACGCTGCTGCCCATTGTCTTTCTCGTGCTCGGCAGCTCTCTCCTCGTCGTGCTGTTCCCTCTATCTTTTGAACAGCCAACTTGGATCGTGTTGATGGCGATCACACTTCTTCCCGTATGTCTTGTTCCAACGATGAAAGAGGGCGCGGGTATGGCGGCCGCAGGTTGCATCGGCACGATCTTTGCGGACGGCATCGCCCTCGCGCTTCTTATCGTCAACATGGCGGAGGAAAATCCACACGGGATGACGCCGCCAACGCCCGACCTGAGCTTCAAGGGCGTCACGACAGTATTCGGCAACTTGGCACTAGCATACGGGGCGTGTATCATCATCCCGACCCTGCAGCACGAGCACTCGCAACCCGAACGCATGCCCCGCCTCATCCTCGTGGCTCAGACCGTGATCTCAGGGTTCTTCTTGCTCGTGTCCATCCTCGGCGTTTTTTCCACAGGCTGCCAAACCCCTGGGAACCTCCTTTTTCCAATCGCTGGAACGGGACTCGGTTTCACGGCAAACCGTGGCTTCGTCGTGCTATCCTTCTTGTTCATGCAGCTGCATGTGACAATTGCTTTCTCCGTCATCTTCTTCCCGGTTTTCCAAATTCTCGAGCGCCTAGTTCTGGGTCTACACAAGTTCCCTGTCGAGGAGGAACCCGATATCGACATGGAGACACAAGCCATCGAGGCCACGACTTCGTATGTCGACTCAAAAAAGCGGCTTAGTGACATTGAAGAGCCGATATTTGATGCATACAAGGCGCCTGGCGCATACTTCAAGGCGTGTGTCCTCCGCACGCTTATGATTGCCGTCTGCTGCGTCATCGCGGTTTTGTGGAAGGACCACCTCGGCGCCCTCATGGACTTCGTTGGCGCATCGACCTCGTCCCTTGTCAACATGATCTTACCCATCACGTTTTACCTCAAGACATTCTGGCCGACGGTCTCCAAGGGCGAGAAGGTGTTTGCCATCGTTTGCGTTCTTATCAGCTGCTTCCTTGCGGTATACGTGTCTATCAACACAGGCAAGGAGCTTTTCACGCCTTCGAAGCCCGACCCGACAATTCTTTTCCCGCTCTGCCCTGCCTCATACCAGAGAGTTGTCTTTACCAACCGGACCTACTACAACCTCGCCTAAGCAAAATATTCCCATTCGTCCTTTACTCTTAAAAATACCTTGCGACTAAAATTCATGGCAATCACAAATCAGAAAGAATTTAACTTCTAACAATGTTAAACAAAAGGTTAATCTCCTGAATTGCGATGTACTATCGACACAATCTCTCGTCTTTAGTGTCCAGACTCCGCCTGAGCATTCCATCTATTATAATAGAAAGAAGTACTGAGGTGGGGCTCGCTGAAGCCTAGCCATCACAAAGGTTAATACACCACCTCCGCTGCGCGATGTAGCCTTTAATGGACCGATGCTCTGCTCTACCGTCGCTCGTCTTTGCACGGCCTTGGTCAACGCCATTAATTTCGATTTTTGGAGGCGAAGGGAATGAAAGACTTCTTACTTGTGCTTCCCGGGTAGTGGTCAAAATCCTGTCAAAATGAATGACGCCTGTTTTCCAGGGAAATCAAGGGGTAAATTTCTCACACTTATAAAATCCATTTACCACACTGAACGGTTGTGGATTCATTCCGCGACGCTGGCAAGGTCAGGATCGAAAGCGCAGTCGCTCTCGAAGGTTGCCACGACTCAGTCGACGACGCTCCGGTAGACGGGCACCCGTGCTTTGATCGCTTGTAGTACTTCCATGACTTGCTTTCTGGGAGGATTCGAAATATATCAAATATTAAAGGAGGCCAATAATATTTGTCAATTTTGGCTCTTTTTAGTTTAGTTGTGAAACTTGCACTTTAGTTGTCCTAATCTATCCAGGGGACTACTATCCCATATCGCCATTTTTGGCTAGCGATGCAAAAAAGCAAATTGTTGCAAATCGGGCTGAAATTGTTGGGTAGTGATATTGGGGTGGATGGATGTCTTATGGGGGTTTGCGAAGGTGGTGCCCTGTCGGAGCCCTGACTGTCTAAGCACAAGGGTTTGAGCAACTGACGAAAGAACATACCAATAAAGTAAACGACGTTAAGTGCCAACAACGTGGGGTAATAACTGCTCCAGAGACTATGCGAGCTCGACTCACTCATTGTCGGCGAGACATACACACACACACATTGTAGTTTTTGTGATGGCTCCTAGCAGTCGCCTCGGCAGTAAACTTGTATAAATGATACTAGTATCCAAGAAACCGGTATGAGCGACGTGTGATCAACATATAACTATTAGGTAGGTCTTTTCCTCCCTTCAATTCGTGATTTTAACAATCTCAACAATTGGGTCTCGTGGACGAGTAGATTGGTTACCGAATAGAGGTTCTCACTTACGTATTTTGTGTAAAGGGTTGTTTGTATGAATGGTGGCTACTGCGTAGCCTAGCCGCAATCACGAAGTAGGCTCAAAAGCAATGCCGAAAGCGCATTCAGTTTCGACTGCAGTCCCTATTGTACGTTGTACAAATGCATTTAAGTTTACCAAACGGCTTAAAAGACCACTGATTCAGCAACGTGTTCTAGACAAGCACAAGCCCTTTCCAAGTGAGTGTTACGTATATTCACGGCCAAAGACCACAAAAGGCAGTGCGCCCGCCGACCGCATTCACGATGTGATATCCTAGTTTTGGTGTGCAACGATTTTGCACACGACGCTTTACAGTGTATTTCCCACGCATCTCAGGTCTTGTTACAACGTCGCTTTGTTAAACCAATGAGATTAGTATTCATCTTGGTCGACCTATTTCAGCTCGGATACAAGCAGCGAACGAGCCAACTGCGTGCAAGCCGCTGTACTCGAGATTCTGGTGTACATGTTTTAATGTTGGTTTATTACGTGTATGTGACCTCAACGTAGCATCATATTGTCACCAATTTCACTCGAATCGCAATCTTTTGAGCGATAAATCGAGCAACCTCCGCAAATTTCTCGATGAAGGTACGCACGAGGCGGCTCGTTGACGGCGCCATGTTCTTAGCGTCGTACCTTGCGTTCCCAGTCCGACACTACGTTATGATTCCAATCTACTTGTCTTTGTGTACTACGTAACTTAGTATTAAATTGTCTATTGTCTTGTCCGCGACCAGTCCGACGTGCTGTTATTGCTTGAATTCCGTATGGCATGCCTTAGTGGCTATTCCAGCTATATATTTCACAGCGCATAGCAAGTTAACCTACTGTACTTTGTCAGCGACATCTACATTTTAAACATCGAATAAGCATAGACAATCGAATTTCAACCCGTCGTTTTATCTGACGTCTGTCGTGGATTCTGACGTCAATGTAATTATAGATAAATCCTTCCATTTAGTATCTAATGTAGCGGCACGTTACGCCCGGCGCAGCTCCCGAATACGAACAACTTTCACGATCCTGGCGACTTGCCCACGACTTGTACTACGGTGTATTAAATTTGCGCGACAGATTATCATTCTTTGTGCTACATCAAGATAGCGAACCACAACGTAGTAGCTTCATGCGTACTGGTAGATGATACTTTTTATGCATGCTGCGTGATACTAGTACTGAAGTTCTACTAGTAGTAGTTCTTTTTAGGAGGAGCCGTGCCATCAACGTACTTTGTGTATGTTCTTGTATCAAGGCAGTTCTGTTTCTTTATCACAGTCGGTGTTTCGAACTGCGTATTATAAGAACATTTCACTCACCCACATCGATCGACGTCCATGAAAAGACAAGCTTTTTACATCACCACAGAAAGGGCAAATGCAAATGATGGTGGAGTGTAAATACATCTCGAACAGGCTGATATATTATCCGTGGAGTTTAAACTTCAAGCTTGCATACGAAATACACGTGTACGAAGTGATGTCCAGGGTTGGCAGTGACTCCAACTGGATGAAAATTCGACGTTGGGTATATTTCGAAGCCCGAATGAAGCTCAACAGCAAGGAATACGTCGACCGATTGCATTCCTGACATGCCGCGAACCCATCTCGTTTCTCTTCTGCCGTCCCTCTGGATCGACCTTCAACAGGCCGCTGCAAGTGGTGCATCATTGCTTCTGCACCTTGGCACTTCTCCTCCAATCTCAACCTCACATGCCTAAAGCACCTTATGGAAACAGCCTCAGCTAACTCGCGAAGGTGAGTCCTTTGAAATTCCTTCGACGACGTAGTATTAACTAGATGTTTCTGCACATACTACAGTAACATCTAGCTCGTATTTGTTTCTACCAAAATAGTATCCGCATCAGTCAGGGTGGTGCGTTTGACAGCCTTAATGGAAATGGAATTAATTGCCAACGTTGAAGCAATGAAGCCTTTGAATATAGGATCCATGGAACTTACCAGTTACTCCGGAGCAACTTATTTGGCTACTCGCAATAAACATATAATTAAAATAGTGTCGTTCACAAACTACAAATACGGTAACGAAATTGGTTACGAATAGTTGAGACGAAGCAGAAACCAAGCATAGGTTGACTTGACCATTTTCAAATGCTTTGTTAAAGGGTGGGGTACAAGAGGTGTCTATAGTCCAGTGCAAGCAAGGTGCTGTAAAAATGCAGTCGCCGTTCTCCGATATCATCTTGTCCATGACGCGTTCGGGCATCGTGAACCATAAACGCGGTTTGTTGGAGAACTTGTTGCGCACTGTATGCATTTCCCTTGACGACGACGTTTTTATTAGCGATTTTGAAGAACATCCGAGATGTTTTGGCTGGTTTTGCTTCAACGCGGGCACAACCTCATCTTGGTTTTCATCGAAGTTGCAGGTAAAATGGGTAAAAAACAAAGCGGCAGGCGGGTCACGTGGTGCGTCGCCACATGTTTTATGTGTACATCTTCCGGCAGGAACGCATGAACACGTTTCCCTCCCAACGCGTCTCCCATTTTACTCGACAACGCACGAATTGACTTTCTTAATGCACACGCTCGGTTTAGGCTAGCGTCGCCGACTAGATAGATACCGCGGATCCGTAGCTGCCCCGCCTTCTCTGCTATGCAAACGAGACGTTGTACTAACATCACAAACAACGCCAGTCGCATATTTGTTAATTTTTACCACGATAACCTGATTCGACACAGCCCGTACAGCATCGC
Source organism: Achlya hypogyna (assembly GCA_002081595.1). NCBI lineage: Eukaryota > Oomycota > Saprolegniomycetes > Saprolegniales > Achlyaceae > Achlya > Achlya hypogyna. The sequence goes on along the minus strand of JNBR01001828.1, from coordinate 120,840 downwards.
CAGGTTCGGCCGCCCGCGACTGCAGTGCAGAGCGAAGGTGTCAGAAATATGTGCTATGGACACACCACCATAGTCGCGGTCTTTCCCATGCGGGCAAAGGGCCTTCCTGAGTGACGCCTTGTCGGCGTCGAAGGAACCTATTTCGCATGTCGCACCTAGGTCCCACAGTCTGGCGCCCCCTATCACAGGCCACGTGCTGGGTGCCTTCAAAGGTGCACTGGGTTCGACCCAGGCGTGCGGTCAGGACGTTGTGACTTGTAATCGCCTGTGCGATATGAAGCTATAAAACCAGCTTGCCGGCAAAGGCCCGGGAGCCAGTGACTTTCGTAGACCCATCTGGTACTCGCTCTCCCAGTTGTACTTCAATGTTTGCCAATTTGGGTTTGTGGAGGTCGTTCACTTTGCAATTTGCTTTCGGTCGCTCAAGTCTTCCACTACTAGTCCGACCATGGTGTTCCTTACGACTGAAGATTGGAAGATGGTCTTCTCGCTCTTCTGCTGCGTCTGCGGCGTCGGCTCCCTCGGCCTTGCCGGCAACTACGCCCGTGCCGGGTACTATGCCGCTACTATTGGCTTCGTGTACATGGCATCCGCTAACACGTTTGCAACGTGGTGCATCTCCAAGGTGCTTCTTGCGGCGCCCACCTCTGTCTTCACGTATGGTGATCTTGGTGAGTGGTGCCTCGGCCGCCCCGGTCGCTGGATCAGTACTTTCGCCCATAGCATCCTGTGCACAATGCTTCCCATCGTGTACCTCGTCCTCGGCGGCACCATGCTTGTCGTGCTCTTTCCGAGCTCCTTTGGCCAGGCGACGTGGATTATCTTGATGGCAGTCACACTACTCCCTGTGTGCCTTGTGCCGACGATGAAAGAGGGCGCTGGCGCAGCTCTCGCTGGCTCGCTCGGCACGATTCTGGCCGATGGCATTGCTGTGTACCTCGTCATTGTCAACATGAAGGATACCAACCCAACGGGGATCTCGCCGCCCACGCCTGAGATCACTTTTGAGTCGGTCACGACGGTGTTTGGTAACCTCGGCCTCGCGTATGGCTGCTGCATCATTGTGCCGTCTCTTCAGCGTGAGCACACGGAGCCCCACCGCATGCCCCGTGTGATTCTCATTGCCCAGGCGATCATTTCGGTCTTTTTCTTCCTTGTTTCGATCCTCGGTGTGTTCTCCACGGGCTGCCAAACGCCGAGCAACCTCCTCTTCTCGATCTCGGGCACGACCCTCGGCTTCTCCGCCGACCGTGGCATGGTGATTCTTGCCTTCCTTTTCATGCAGCTCCATGTCACGATTGCTTTCTCCGTCATCTTCTTCCCTGTCTTCCAGATCCTCGAGCGCCTCGTCTTGGGTCTACACAAGGACGACATCCCTGCGATCGAGGCCGACATCGAGACGCCCGCCGTTGATGGCGTTGGTGCCCACCAGTACGTCGACTCGAAGGGTGAGGTCAAGAGCATGCACATGATCGACCCCACGGCGGCGTACAAGGCCCCTGGCGCATACATCAAGGTGTGCATTCTTCGCATTGTCATGATTGCCTTCTGCGTTGTCGTCGCTGTTATCTGGAAGGACCACCTTGGTGCTCTTATGGATTTCGTTGGTGCGTCGACGTCCACGATCGTTAACCAAATCCTCCCGCTGACCTTTTACCTCAAGACCTTCTGGCCCACGGTGTCGATGCCCACCAAGGTGATCTCCATGTTCATCATGGTTATCTCGGCCTGCCTCGGTGTCTATGTCTCCATCAACACGGGCAAGGAGCTCTTCACCCCTGCCCACGTCGACCCCAAGATCCTGTTCCCGCTCTGCCCGCCTAAGTTCCAGGAGGTCATCTTCACAGACATGTCGTACTACAAGCTCCATTAAGGCTCTAGAATGTGTAATTAACTTGCGTAAACGATCAATTTATATTCATCGGATCAATATTGGGATATATTGTAGTCACAACGGTGCGGTGAATGGTGGAAAGAGCTCGATTTACGTAGTCGAGTGACTGGACGTGCCGTTGTGTTACATCCGGTGCAGTTATGATGACGAAGTGCGCCGGAGTAATGAACGGTGGATGCAATGGAGTCCAACGGAGCTGGATGTGGCCATATAGATTTTAGCAATTGAATGAGATAACCTGTCGAAAATGATTCGCATTAAGGTTAAATGTGATCAAATTTCACGAAGCTTTAGACGAGTTGTGCGAGTTGGCAAAAAGTGTACTAATAGTAATACTGTACGACGTGATACTTGATTGCAATCTATGTGCCGCGAGTCGTTAGGTAAGTATCGCATTGGAATTCTTTTTCTTGTTCTCAGTCCTTCGCTTCCTCGGTGCGAATCGAGACGTCAGTCCTTCCAGCGCCACGTCATTGATGAGTCCTGCGGACTTAGATGGATTTTTTCTTGGAGACATTAAGAGTTGTGCACGAAGATAAATTCACGAAAAACAGATTGATGAGAAGAATGTGTCAATGAATCCAGCGAAATTCACCAGAAAGCACAATGGGTTCAAATTTGGCCGCGATATATGCCTAAATGAGGTACACAGTTTGGACGAAACGCTCAGCGCAATACGAGCTTAATCATGCGGAAAATAGACTACCAATTAATATGGAAGTCCCCTAAGCGTTTAACACGTAAGTTGACTTTCTTGAAGAAGATCGACTTGTTACCGTTATCCACCAGTAAAGTCCCTCATCTTGACACCCCCAAACTCCAAGTCAAAGAAACCAAGTCCTGTATGGTAGGAAATGTGATGATACTGAGATAAATAAATATAGGGCGCCATTTAAGGAGCGCTCTTATTGACGACGCACACGCGTCAATAATATGTGTGGTGGCAATGTACTTTTGCCTAATACGCTCGTGTTTAAAAGGATATTAAATTTACCAGGGATATCAAGATAAAGGAATTGACTGTACAACCTTCTGAACTAGCCATCGAGGACCATGATGCACTTCACAGCCAGTCGTAATGGAGGCGTAAGACATTGGTCTCAGTGAGCACCAAGCCCAATCATTGCAATAAACGTGTCGGCAGTGAGCGATATGCAAAATTGTTAATCTCAAATATAAAGTCCACCCGTGTTTAACTATTGGTATTCTTTTACACAGGTTTTTCACCCACGCATTGAGGCGTGGGAAGTGTGAAATTTCAGATCTTACCTTAGGCAACATACTTAGGTTGTTAAAAAAGAGCCATATCCAAATCAACTAACTAGATGCCTTAACCAAATCAACAAACTATGGCTTGGCAGCAGATGCCTTAGCCAAATCAACTACGGCTTGGCAGCACTACTTAGCTTGTCAAAAAGAGGCCTCATCCGAATCAACGACAGCTTGAGGACAAAAGCTGGTGTGCTCCCAGGATTTGAAGTACTGACTGTACAGATGAGGCAATGATTGCAAGCAGCAGTGTTGCGGTTGGTTGGGCTCGCTTTCAATAAGCTTGAAACAGGCTTAAAAATAGCTGCCGACCAAACTTCTCGCCCGGCTTAGCCAGCCCAGGGAGTTCCCGACAAGTGCAGTAGCCCTCTCGGTAACAACTTGCTCTGTTATCTCACCAACACTCAACGATTCACATCATTTGCACCATCATCCTCTGCAATGGTTCCAAAAAAGTTGACTAGGTCAGAGTTGGTGGTGGGGACATTTGTATGCTGAACTTTCTCGTATGCAAGCATCGCCAAGGCCGAAGCCACTTCCAACGATGGCTACGTTTTGACATAGGCAGGAGTCTCGTAAGACGAGCATAGAAGTAAAGTCGATGCTTCAGTTGCTTCGAGTACGTATCTCCAGCACAAGTTTGTGCATGCAAGTTGCTCGCGCGTTGTATTGCCGTGGTTCACCCACCTCCTGCCACAAATGAATGGTCGCCATCCGTTGCGAACAACCTTCATTGACGACGTCTTCCTGCGTCGGTGGATCCATTCCAATGAAACAAAGTCCACCTTCATTCACTTCTGGTCACAGCCACAATCCGAAACATTCGTCCGGATACGCTGGCATGATGTGATCCTGGACATCACTTTTGGATTTACTGACGACCCGCTCCACAATGACCACCAACCACGGCGGGATGAAGCACCAGGTACTCAAGACAGCGACACAGGTCAAGCTGCGCGAGCTCAACGCCCACGAGCAGCGCCTGCGCACGCACTACGCAGCGCTTCTTAAGGCCGTGGGCGGCGTCGACACTCCAACGCGCGACCAGCTCGAGACTCTCTACGCCGGAGTCAAGGACCTGCGCGTCGTACAAACTCAGCTGCACCCGGGGCTGGATGGCGTGGGTACGCTAGCTGACTTTGCCAAGAGCGATATGTGGACCACAGCGCAGGCTGTGGAGCTGCGCCGGCAGCAGTTGCTCAAGGAGATCGACCAGCGCCAGTCTCTCTGGCGACACAACAAGTTGCTTGGCGCACTTTTACACGAGTCGCTGACCGAGGAGGCTACACCAGCGGACGCCGAGTGGGAGGCTGTGGGCGAGACAAGCAGCAGCGGTGTCGGCGAGCTTACGGCGGATGAGACGCTGGCGCGGCTTGAAGAGTACTTCTTCGCACCGGCGGCCGGCGTTACGGAGCAGGCAGTTTACAACTATCTCGAGTCTACAGTCTTTGCTGAGCGCGCCGAGTACGGCCGAGAAAAGTGGATTCGCGTCCGGGACGGCCTAAGCCAGGTTCGCGCCGCGCTCGAGACGCTATCCGAGTCATTCCTCCGGCACACTAAAGTCGCAAGCCTCGACGTCATGTCGGCCGCCGAGCGGCTGCTGCGCGACGCAGCAACAATGGCCGACGACGTCGCAGACTTTTTGCGCGACGTGCAGGGCAACCCGGCGATGCAGCAAGAGCTTGCAGACGTTCTCACAATTGAGCTCGGCAATCTTACCGAGTTTACGTGGCCCGCGGAGGGCGTACCCGTGCAGTTCAAGCGCGGCATCAGCGGTCGGTTCCGCTGCCACCTCCAGGAAGACGCCGTCTCTCTCCTCCTCTTTGAGCACGTGGGCCAGTACTGGGGCTCCATGATGCGCATGCATCTGTCGGGCCTGCTGCGAACGCTTGAGCCGACCACCACCCCGGCGCGCAACTCGGTCGAACTCACACGCAAAGAGCTGCGCGACGTCTTTACGCTCGCTGCACTTGACACGAACAGCGGCTCGTACGAGGAAGAGAATAATGGCCAACCCACGAGAGGTTTTGGATGCGCCACCAAGCTGGATCTTTTGCGCATGCTCAGTACGGAGACGCACTACCGAAATGCGTTTAGCCCTGACGGCGAGGCCCTGTCGCTGACCGCTGTAACGACCGACCTTGCTTTCTTTGGCCCGTCAATCGCGCACGCTGCCGTCCTCGGCAGCCTTCGCTTCTTCGGCATTGATGCCCCCATGCGCGCCATCTTCTCGCGCTACATGCAGCTGCCCCTGCTTTTCCCTGGCGCCGCGTCGCCCCGCGTCATGCAGCGCGGGCTCTCGGTCGGGCGCGCCATGACGATGTTCTTCTCTGAGGTCATCCTCTTTGTTATGGACTTTAGCGTCCGGTCGACGACCGACATCCACCTCTTTCGGCGTCACGACGACATCATCTTCTTCGACGCCGACCCGGCCAAGGCGGCCGCGGCCTGGCGCGCCATGGAGTCGTGGGCAGCCGTCGCCGGGCTCGCGTTCAACGCCGAAAAGAGCGGCTCTGTCGTACTCTCAAGTGGCCTCACCGGTGCCCAGGCCGCAGCAGCACCTCTGCCGCCGACGCCGATTCGTTGGGGGCTGCTTGAGCTGCAGTCGGACGCCACCGTGCGCATCCTCGACGACAAGGTGGACGCATTCGCGGCGGAGCTCGCTGATCGCCTCGCCGCCGCACCGTCGGTATTTCGCTGGATCAACGCCTACAACAAGTACATGGTCTTCTTTGTGCGCAACTTTGGCTCCGTGGCGCCTGTGTTCGGCCCTGCCCACGCAGACGCTGTCACCCGCACGCTGCACCGTGTGCACCGTCGCCTCTTTCCGGACGGCGACGTGCTGGCCGCCCTCCGCGCGCGCATTGCCGTACGCCACGAGGAGCTACTGGGCGAGGCGCTGCCGGCGGCCTGGGCGCAGTGGCCGCTAGCACTTGGCGGCCTCGGCCTACACAATCCGTTCCTAACCGTGTGGACGTTGCGCCGCGGGCTCTTCAAGCACCTCGAGTTTCATCACACGCGCGTCCACGAACCTTGGCCCAAGGATGGCACCGAGTGGCCGTGGCGCCCCGCCTTCTCGACTGAGGCGGCGGCTCTGCGCGAGCGGTTCCGAGTCTTTGAGGAGACAGTGCTTCGCGATGGCCTCGAAACGGCCTTTGAACACACAAGTGCACAGGACCTGCGCCAATTCACCACTGTATTTGGTCCCGAATGTAAGTTCGACCCCAAGTGGCGAGTGCGCGCGCTGGCCGAGGTGCTGGACCGGGCCGCGGCAGTGCCGATGCCGCACCTCAACATGGAATATGCTGCCTGCATCAAGCAAGTTTGCGCACCGGAGGCCGTTAGCACGGCGGCCTACAATCAGATCGAGGCTGTGGGCATGGCCGGGACGTACTGGCAATGGCTGGCGCTGCTCTACAGCGACCAGTTCGACGCCGAGTTTGGCACCGTCGATTTCTTTAGCCGCGAGCTCGTGCCGTCCCAGCTCATCGATGCGATCCAAAAGTCCGCCGTCTCCTGGTGATGTCGCCGAAGGTTGTCAAGGTTGTCGTGTACACACTAATCTAAATTGTTTTATTGATTCCACCTCTAACTAGAGCGCAGCTCATTATACGTAAACTGCTGGTGAAAGTGTGAGGGCTAACTAGCCTTGAACTGGTGGGCTGTTAGCCAAGCGTAGCAAGTAGGGAACTTTCCATGCGACTCAGGCCGTTTGCTTCCGATCTTGTGCAACATGACACCTGTATTTGAAAATGCTCGCGTTGAACAATGCAACTAACGTATGCCTTTAGAACATGGCTTTCCCGCCCTGTGTTGCCATCCGTCCCGTGTGCCGTGTCAATGCCGGTAGCCCCTACTAAGTTGCTCGTCGCAGCACAGCAATGGAAGGAAACTACATTGCTTAAATATTTATGTTTTGATACTGTTTGCCTTAGCGTGGATGTTTTTAAGTGCGGCGCGCGGGCCCAGCGCAAAGCACTCGTAGCGGTAGCGGGCGTATATAGCCCGTTGAATGTGGGAGCCGTATTCCTCTTCAAAGCCGTGGTGGAGAACCGGGCGTACATCGAGGATGGGAATGTCTTCTGGCTCGGGCTCTACCAATGCCGGGGTTCCAATCATAGCCGTGTCCTCGGCGTCAAGAATCTTCTGTTGAGCCACGAGGTAGTGGAGCCAGTTCGTGGTCTTCTGGATACTGATGCTCTCGAATCCCGTGTCAATAGTGCCGGCCGCCGGGCAAGTCGTGTGCCGAGCGGTGGCATGTGTCGTGGCCGAGCCACTCGTGGTGAGGTTGGGCCGCATCGTCGGTTGCGTGCCGAGGTCGTGCCCCAGGAAGTAATGGACCACAGGCGCGAGGATGACGCCGGTGAGTATGCCCATTACAGTGGTCATTACAATGGCGAAGGTGTCCATGGTTTCTCAAGTGTGCGGTGTCGTGACAATCGATAAATGACGTCGATCGTCTTTCCTTCAAGTCCAATTTTATAAAAAGTGCTGCAGCCACTACAAAACCCCAGTTGTGGCCGAAAGAGTAAAAAAATATCCTCAAACCACTTGGGTTGAGTAAGGCATACCGAAAGCAAGTAGCGGTGCGTTTCAAGATCGCCCAATCAATTCGCACCAATTTACTCGCAACGCCTTGCGATTGGCAGAAAAGGAGCAAAATGGTGACGTCGCGAGCTCAAAGTCGTGACGTCACGCTCGCCAAAGATCGCTTTTGAGACGTTCATTTCCTCTGGAATGTTGGTTTTGAGCATGATCTTTCTTTCGTGCGCACGACGGCGCGTGATTGGCTGGTGTCCGCGAATCGAAATACGTTCACTAGGAAGTAGTGCAAATTGATTGGGTAGTTCTTGGAGACATGCATGACGTCACGCATCCAAATGGCTGGTGTCGACCTGAAAAGCTATCTTTCGTGCGCACGACGGCGCTTTTTCCACCAATCGCAAAGCGCCATTCACGAAAGGAGCACATTGATTGGGAGCTCTCGTATCTTGCTTTCAGTATGTCTTGCGCTAACCAAGAGCGCCAATATTGTTATGCACTTTCCACAGCGACAAGGGATTTGTATTGGCTGGATACAGGAAAAGGCCTCGTACTCGCCCGACCTCTTCACCAAGCTTTTGTGGACCGAGCTCGAACGAATGGTGACGTCGAGGAGTGTTCATGGTGCGTGGTTTGCAATAAGCATGAGCTCAAAGTTAAGGCATGGAATTCATCAAAAATCAGCAGTGACTGAATTTCTCACTTGCAATTTGCAAACTCTGTGATAAGGCTCGCACATTCATAAATGGAGCAGGTGACAACGAATCATTCCGACAAGAGATATAATATTATGACGGTTTTGGCAGGTTAGTCCATTCCTGCTAAGAAATTCGGCGACGGATAATTGCCTTGAGCCATTTCCCTGATTTCGAGACTCGTATGGCCACCGGCCTTTGTGTATATGCGCTTCGTGACGTGAATGAGCTCCGTGCTCTTGATGGGTTCAGTCCCTCTTTTGTGCATGCGTGTGGCACAAGAGATCAACAATATTCCAACTATTGAGAGCTTTGGCAGCTGTCAATGCTCCGTAAAATGATTGAGGGTTATTCACGGTAACAGAATATGTAGTGCGGTGTGTTCCTACCATTTTCGGGCCAATCAGAGTCAAACCCAAAATAGGCTACTGTGAGATCTCATTTGGGGTTTAATGCTCTCTCAGCTCTCATACGAAAAAACGGCTCTCAAGAGCTCATTCAGCTTAGCTCTTGGTAAACTTTATGATTTCTAGTGTCCAACTCATGAGGTCCACTGCCGTGGGAATACATTATTCGGTCGCTTAACGTCTTTTATTAGATGTAAACATCGATAGTTTGAAGGAGTTTCTGGACCTTTTTATTGAGGGAATCGCTCCAGTTATTGGGTGGCAGACCTGCTTTTTCCCTATTGCCCTGAGTAGGAAAAATGCGTTGATAGTTTATTCACGAGCAATCATTCACTCGCATTCTTGAGTTCTTGTACAATACTACATAGTCATTGATAAGCCACATTCAGCGCTTATTTACTATATTTTTTAGGCAATAGCAATAGCGAAACAAAAATACTCGAATCGTCCAGGAAACACTAATCTTTATAGTGGTACTGTGTCGATCGTAAAAGAGGCGTATGGTGCGATACCATGACACATTTCGTTCGCACGCAAATGTGGTGTATCCTTGCCACGCGGTGGCGATCTGGTTTTGTGATGCACGTTGATTTGGGCCCTGAGACGTCAACAGGATCGATACACATGCATGTTTGTATATTAGCCACCCTAATATCGGGTGGATACCGGGTGTTGGAAGTGCATATCTGATATCTTCCCTCACGCTGAGTTGCTTCACTGCCTGTCTGTACTGCTCTTACTGTTGTGCAGTGCTTCTGAGTTGTGGTCATACTCTCAATGAACCCCCATTCTTGAACTCGCATCCTTTGCCAGAATGCTCGTGAGGGGAATTGCATTGCTTGCCCTCGCAGGCATTTTGCCGCAAGTTGTGACTGGGCTCTTCCTCAACGCCTCGTCCCAATCTTCGACACTCTGCACACCTTTGGAAACAGACGTCGACTACCCTGGAAATGACATTGTATCCACAAGCCGTAGCAGCCCGGACGAATGTTGTGCCGACTGCGCAGCGACACCTCGCTGTGTCGTGTACGTTTGGAACAGCATGACGTCAAAATGCTTTTTGAAGCATCGCGTTGGGCAGCAAATAGCCTATGTCGGTGCCAAGGCCGCCAAGTTGCAGTCGACGTCTTCGCCCTTCTGCGATCTCGTGAAGGAGAACGTATACTATCCCGGCAATGACCTTTCGTGGTCGCTTCAGTCGCGAGCTGAAGACTGCTGCGATGACTGCCGTCGGACGCCCGGTTGCCGCGGGTTTGTCTGGGGCCCTGAAGACTATGGTCGGTGCTATCTCAAGCGGCTGCTCGGGGACCCTGTGCCCAAGGCAGGGTACCGCTCTGCTGGTGTGATCAAGCCACCACAAACGTGCGCGACGGAGCTCGACGTTGATTACTATGGCAACGATATCGTCAGTATTCCTCGGGCGTCACCAGATGCATGCTGCGCTGATTGCGACGCAACACCCAACTGCATTGCGTATGTCTGGTCCGAGTACTCGGGACGCGGCCTTTGCAACTTGAAGCACACGAAAGGCCCGACGTCAGTTGCCACTGGCGCTGTTGCTGGCGTCAAGTCTAGTGGCAGTGCAGCCACCTGCGGTGAACTGGAGGCAGACACATCGTACGACGGAGTTGAGATCACGAGCACCCTCCGGCAAGCGCCTTCCGCCTGTTGCCAAGACTGCGCCGATACACCAGCTTGCACATTTTTCGTCTGGAGCTCAGGCACGTGCAGTCTCCGCAAGGATCAAGGGTCCAAAGTGACGGCTCCTGGTGCGGTCGCTAGCACTCTTCGCCGCCCACCGCCCCCAAAACCGACGACGCAGCAGCCGGGCGTTTCCTTCGTTCAGGCTCGTACTGTTGGCACGTATCCGCTCCCGACGTTAGCTTTCAGTGTTCTACCGCAAGTGCGATGGCTAGAAAATTCTGCCTATCGCAAATTCGTCGCCGAGTTCGATCTCGTTATGACCAACGCATCGCTTCAAGGGCACCACGCCGGCCAGCCGCATGAATTGCGGCTCGGTGATACACTGGTGAGCTACTTCCCACTTGTTGCGTCAGCTGGCGAGTGCGCCACCGTTGCCGCCACGTACAGTTTTTCACTTTTTACGTTCGCACCGGCATCGAAGCTGTGCATTCTTCACAACTTTGGAACGATGGCGCCGACAGGCGAGACGTGGATGGCAACGGGCGGTGGCAGCTTTGCGCAACACCCACAGCAGACTTTCCCCGTCGGGTTCACGGCGCAGACTTCGGCGGCGAACCTCGACGCATGCAAAGCCGCGTGCACGGGTGCCTGTGCTGGCGTCAACTTCCTCACCACCGGTGATTGCATCCTCGTCATGCCTCCGCGTAGTACTGATGACGACGCTGACGGAGTTGTGGGCGGCTGGGTCCTGGATTCACTGCGATGGACCGACGTGCCCAATGGCGTCCAGTTCGCCACGATGACGGACCGTGATGTCAGCAGCAAAGTTGTCGTGGGAACGGGAGTTGAGAACGTCGAGCGTTGCGTCGCCCTTATTACTGCGCAGCCAAATACCAAGAACGCCATCTTCGTCTACGATGCGCCTGCTCGAAAATGCTACGCTGTGCCAACGTCGGTCGCAGCGCTCTCCGAGCTACGGCTCGTCAATTACCCGACTACACCCCTAGTACTCTCCAAGCAAACGCTTCGCGGAGTCGATGCAGTTCAACTCTTGGATGCCACCTCCGCAACTGACTGCCACCGGCGCTGCATCCCATCGCAAACCAACTGCTTTGCATCCGCCTATCACGCGCAGCAAACCGGTGTCTGCACCTTGTATGTGTCAACGTACCGAGCGGGGTCCACCGTGGGAGTTGTTGCGGCGCGGGCGCTGCTCCCATCGGGACCACCCTCCAGGAACAAAACCGCGATTTTCCTTACTGCTCACCAAGATGACCACGAACTCTTCATACCTGCTCAAGTCCACGCTGCTCTTAGTGATCCGAGCACGACTGTTGTCTTCATCTACATGTCCGCCGGTGACGCTGGTCGCACAGATGGCTGGTACCAAGCCCGTGAGGCTGGGACGGTTGCCGCAACGCAAGCGTGGGTGCAGACCTTTGGCCTGTACCACCCAGTTCGCCAGACGTCCGAGGTAAACATACTTGGTCATGTCATTACCAAAGTGGTCGTGGGCAACGCGATTCACTACTTCCTGCGCCTGCCCGAGTGGCCGCTCATCGATCTACTCACAGCCCCGCGAGCTGTCTCCCCACTCGATCGCCCATCCGAGACGTACGCCTCAAAAGAAGACGTCGCCGCTGTGCTCCTACGACTGGTGCAGTTGGAGGCCAAGGGCCGCGCGACGCTCCACAGCCAGCAGTTCGAGTTTGTGGACCACCAGCTCCACTCGATGGCTGGGAAGCTTATCGCCAACGCCGTCGCTGGTGACAAAGTTTTGAGCGAGTGCCTGAGCCAAGCTTATTACTGGGGCTACCAGCACTGGCTCGACCCTGTCAATATCCTGGATCCCTTCGTCTTCGAAGGGCAACGACGAGCCTGGCTGGCGCTGAGCAGTGCCGTCATGAGGCTTTATCCGTGGCAGTCGCCTTGGGTCGACCACATCAGTGTCCTCGGTCGCGAGTACATTGCATCTTCGATTCCTCGAACGCCCCTTTGCCCTTCTTGATCGCAACCTGGTGAGCAAGCGAGTGTGGTGCATCGCCAAGCGCTGACAGATAACAAGCCTTTCAACCCGGTATTCTTCGCACGATCTAATATTGCACAAAGCTGTGCATTTATCAAGGGGGCTACATCCATCGTCGTACTAGGGTCCACATCCTTTTCACCATGGGTGTGGTTGGGATGTGGATTGACGCACCGCCTCGAGGCAATGTGGAAAATCGTCCAAAATCAGTTCAAATTGTCCGGATAAGGGCGTTGATGTCCGGATGTCGTGCTCATTTTCCCGCAGGATGGCGGTCGACCCAGAGCTCATCGCCCAGGCGAGCTGGTATGTCGAAGATGCCTTCAGTGGCATCACGCGGCCCCACCCAGCACCTTTCCCCACAGCACGGCGCCTGCACACGATCTACGCTGAGCTGCACTACGTCCGCGGTCTTGCGACAGTGGGCCTTCTCGGGCTATCGTTCGTTGAAGTGCCGGCGTGGTGCAGTGGCCCGTCAACTGCGCCTTGCGGCGACCCCAGCGCCGCAGCAACACCCGTGATGTTTGGTCTACCTCTTCTCAGCCGCGCACAGGGCGACGTCGTAGAAGTGCTCTGCCTAGTGGTGCTCCTCGGCAACTCCGTCCTGCGCTCTGCCTACCTACGGGGCAACTTTACACGGCGTCGCGACAAGTGCGTGCTTGGCCCCCTTTGCAATTTTTACGCTTATCTACCCGTAGTGTGGCTGTCTTAGCCCTCCAGCTGGCGGCGATGGTGAATTTGATACTCACACTGGTGGCACCAGTGCACAGCACCCGAGCGATGCAAGTGTACCTCCGCGGAGCGGTGGCAGCTGTCAAGAACCGCAGCATCCGCCGCACTGCACGCAAGATCTGGCTTGTGCTGCGCGAAGTGCATCACGTTCTCACACTTCTCATTGTGTACGTGGCGTTCTTTGCTTGGGTCGCAACCATACTCTTTCGCCAATCCACGGAAGGTTGCGTAGAATATCTGCTGCGTCACTCCCACCGCATCGTAGGCTCACTGTACATGCCAACGATCTACGACGCTGGGTGGAATCTCTTTGTACTGCTCACAACGGCCAATTTCCCGGATGTGTTTATGCCTGCGTACACCGAGCGTCGAGCTTCGATCCTCTTCTTCGCCGTTTTCGTGGTGTTTGGCCTCTTTTTCCTGCTCAACGTCCTTCTTGCCGTCATCTACCAGACATTTTCAAGCCACGTCGTGGCGTACAAGCGCGCTCGGGCAGCTACGCGGCTGCTTAAGCTGCAGCGTGCGTTCGAACTCCTCGTGATCGTCCCCAAAGCTCAGGTCGCTCAGTCGTTTTCACCCACCAAAGGGCCCCATCGTCGCTTCGACGAGTGGCAGTCAAGATCAAATGCATCTATCCCGCTCGACACGTCCCTGGCGCTCTTCGCGCAGCTAAACGCCTACAAGAACATCCGATACATCAAGCAGTGCAAAATGCGCCTCCTCTTTGATATTCTCGACACCGACGGTGACGAGCGCCTCAGCTGGCCCGAGTTCGCACAAATTTGCGCCGTGCTTGACAAAGCCCTCACGACGCGCCCCCGCCCGCTCCCTGAAATCCAGAACTGGTGGCCCATCGTGTACTATAGCAGCGGCTTTACGGCGTTGAGCCACATTGTACGACATCCGCGGTTCGATGCTGCGGTGGACGTTCTTTTGGTGCTCAACGCTCTTGTTATCGTCTGCGAATCGTTGCCGGTGCTGCGCGGTAGGCCCGTGGTGATCGAGACCGAAATGAGTCTCTGGGAGCACGTCGAATGCGTTTTCTCGGGGCTTTACCTGCTTGAACTGGTGCTTAAAGTGCTCGTGGAGGGGCGGGCAGCGTACTGGGCGTCGATCAAGAACCGGTTCGACGCCGTCGTGACCGTCTCCGTTGTCGCCATAGACATATATGCGCTTTGGTCGGCCAACGCTGCGTCGCGGGTCCTCGTGCAGATTCTCCTAGTTACGCGCTGCCTCCGCCTCTTCCGCCTCATCTTTAGTGTGCAGCGGTATCTGCCATCAATTGCAACGGCTTGATTTGACCCGCTGCTAGGTATCGCATCTTTTGTATGACGTGGCTGCGCCTGCTACCATTCGGAAAGCATGTCGTCGTCTTTTTGAGCGCCTTTATGTACTTCTTCGCAGCCCTTGGCATGCATTTGTTCGGAGGGCTTATCTCGCAAGAGCGCTTGCAGACCACGTGTCCGGACAGCCCCTTCACACGCAGCCACTACGCCCCCAACAACTTCAACGATATGGCGAGCGGCTGCGTCCTCCTTTTCGAGCTTCTTATTGTCAACAACTGGTCGGCGCTTGCGGACGGATTCGTGTGCGTCACCTCCAAGTATGCTCGCTGGTTCTTTGTCTCGTACTATGTTGGTGGCGTCACCATCCTTCTTAACCTCGTGGTGGCGTCGACTCTGGTACGAAGCTTCGTTTGGTCAATGCGATGACCGAGATTAGGATGCGTTCGTTGGCGAGTACGAAGCTGAACACACGAACCAGACCCACCTTTCTGGCAGCGACGGTGCATCGGAAACCAGTGGCGTCATGGAGCCCGCTTAAACATATATTCATTCTAAACCCGTGGTGCCGTCATGCCGCCAGCTAGGCCTGCAGCTGCAGTTCACCACCATTGCTTGGTGTTGTGTGGTTGGGTATCCTTCGTCGAACTTATTTGTACGTCGACGAGCCTTGTGCTTCAGACACGTCATCGTCGCTAGGGACGCAATCCTGTTAAAGTTAGTTGGCATTCTTTGCTCGAGCACCACAAGCACCATCAGACAAGACAGAATTGGCTTCCAATGAAGTTATAAGTTAACTACGCGACTAACACAAACAGTTTACGCCGCAGTGTCGACGTGCTCCTGCGCCCAGACAACGGCAGCCTCGTCCACCTGGTCGGCAAGAATTCGCGTCACCACGACGTTGCCATTGACGTTGACGACAGTCGAGATGCGGTCGATGAGAAAATCGATCGCTACGACCAGCGCGAACGCCGGTGGCACGGGCTCCGTCGGTAGCACCGTCTTCCAGACCGTTAGAAGCATGACAAGGCCAGCGTTCGGCACCGGGGCCGTGCCCATGGCGCCGAGGAGACTCATGAAAAAGAGCAAAACCAGGCGAGTGCTGTCCAGCTCGATGGGGCGGTTGCTGGAGGCTGCCATAAACACTGTCATGAGTGGGTAGTAGAGCCCAGCAGCGTTCATGTTAACCGTGGTGCCGAGCGCCATGATAACTTGCGCGAGCGATCGGGGCACGGCGCGGGTTGCTTCCAAGCCAGCGAGTGCCACGGGTAGCGTGGCCATGGATGAGGCACAGCCAAAAGCGAAAGCGAAGGCTGGCGTTAAGTGACGTAGATAGGCGAACGGGTTGGTCTTGGTGAGCACACACATTAAGAGTGGCAGCACCACAAGCGTATGGAGCGCCGTGGCGAGGAGATAGGCGCCGAGCACTATTAGCACTTGGTGCAGGGTGGCGGCATTGGCATCGAGGCTCGACATGGCACCAGAAATGAGGAAGACGACTGCAATCGGCGTCAGGCGCAGCAGAGCATGGATGAGAATCAAGAATGCGTTGCGAATCTGACGAAGCACCAGAAGCAGCGGGTTCGGGGGTGCTGCAGTCCCAAGCGCGCTGCTGTGGTGGCTGCGGACGATGGCAACGCCGAGCGGCAGAGCAAACATGACCACGCTCAGCAACGACCCGTCCGCTAACGCGCGCATGATGTTGTCCGTCACGAGCAGGTCTAGCATGGCCAGCGCCTGCGCCGTCGCGGACTTTGTGGCGCTGACTCTGATTCCCGACGTAGTGGCCAGGACATTGTTGATGTCATCGACAAGAAATGCCGTTGGCGTCGGGCTGGAACAGGCAAGTGATTCATTGGCGGAAGATTGTAGATACAACCCGTTGGCGCATTTGAAACCGAGCGCAATATCGTTCGAGGGAAGACTTGGCGCCGTGAGCGGTGAGAACCACGGGCGGGCGAGCAGCGCAACGCTCATGCCCAGGGCCGCAGCGAGGAGACTTGAGACAAAGTACATGCCAATGGTACGCAACCCCAACATGGCTGTCTTTCCGACGGCGACAGTCTCCGCGATGGCGACTGTGATGCCAGTGAAAACCATTGGCAGCACCAAGCACCGCAGCGCGCGCACAAAGAGGTCCCCAGGCAGCGCAATCCAGAGCCCGAGATGTGTTTTGAGGACAGGCACCCGCGACACCAGTACGCCAAGGCCGACACCGACGACGACCCCAAAGAAAATGGCGCGGGCGCTCACCACCAGCTTCGTGCCATCGCTCTCGAGGATGTGCCAGTCGGAGCGGGGAGCCGGGGGGGACGGAGGGGCCTGCAGGATTGGGGGAATGGACCCGTCCTGCACGAGCTCATACTCGGTGCGCGAGTCGGATGTGTAGTCTGTGCGCGCAAGGCTCGTGGCAACTGGCCGTCTGCAGCTCGGATCGGTGAATGACCGACCACTTCGCATAGTTCGCGTTGCCTCGGCGGCAGCGAGCTCAGCGCTGGAAAAGAGCACGACACCGGATCGGTGGTGCATGGATTTGGATGGTGGAATAAGTAAAAGTGCAGCAGATGACCAGGACGATACCGCGGCCGCACAATAGTTGACATTTGTCGGTTCAGAACCGCCACTTGATCTATCGTTCGTGTGTAAACGTGACTAGGGCCACGACTACCGCGACAGGCTATTGGTGGGATCGCGGTGCGTCGTCCGTTTCCGAGCCGCCAACGTGGCTACGAGAAGGCCGCCGTCACCCTGGATCGAGGGCAGGAGCAACTGTTGGGTGCTCCGAACGCAGGGTGTGGGGCTTGCCGAATGTGGGCGGAGATCTAGCGCATCACTTGGATGGCACATATGGAACACCCAATCCACGAAATCGAGCGGCTACGCTGCGGGTTGAAGCAGCTGGCACTAGGCTAACGGTCGCGATTCCACTGTCAGGAGCACCTAAAGAGGCGATGGGCCTCCCGAGGCAAGTGCCTTACTTGCCCTCAGGACCAAGATCTTGAATTTCGCACCACTGAAGTTAGGTTATATACTGAGTACACACCCCGCCATCGGGGGTCGTGGTATGTTGAGGAAATATGAGGACACCTGGTCGCGTCCAGATGGTATCATCAGTTGTACACTGTACGTTTCAATGTTGGCCACAAAGGCAAACTCGAATGATTTTTTCGATCATACGTACACAGAATAATACCTACAGGGAGCCTTGCGAGTGTGGGACGCTGTGTCTAGAGCATGCGGTCGGAGGCGTGTCCGGCCCATCGTCAGTTGGTCTCTGTTTGGTAACCTGACACTGCTTTACGCCAATTTGCCGGAGAGGTCCGTAAGGTAAAGAACGAGGGTTTGGAGAGTTCGCGGGTTATTGGCCGCAGTTGGACGCATTTGGAACCCTGGACGTCCTAGACTAAGATAGCACAGTATATCATGTACACGTCAGAGTACTACTGCACGAGCATCATAGCAGTAACGATTTCCGGCCAATCTCCTGTGGGACACTGGTGCAGAACGCGCGTCCAAGCTACATACAATAGAGCTACATATCGAATGAAGGCCCCCGGAGCCGCAAGGAACGCATCAGTTGTGTTCGTCGAGCCAGCTTCCGTTTAAAGGGGCTTTGTGATCAGTATTATGGCGATCTTTTCACGTAATGGCTACAAGAGCTAATCACATCATTCCATATCGGCACGAAGTGCCCACCGGTCACCTACTGCATTGGCAGTTGTGTGTGTGTCCAGCTAGCGCCACGAAAAAGTCAACGATCGAAAATGTTCCAGCATCTCTTGTACCATGATCTGCGCCTTACTGCACAAACGACTCTTCTTCGTGTCTTTACAGTTTAGTAACATTAGAATAGTTCTCCACTATCTTTAAGAGCCCTCGTTGAGATTATATATAAGGCATTTCTGGTCGTCAACGGCTCGCTAGAAGTCAAGAACGTACGTCACCATCTACGCGGCGCGTTTTGTCGCTACATGGGCAAGGAGATCGTCGTACCTGCGATAGCACGAAGCAACAAGCAAACATAAATACGATGGACCAGCTCAAGGCGCATGACTCTGGTGTCTCTTCTTCTTCTTGAAGGCCAGCTGGACCAAAGATGGCATCCCATGGAAAAGACATGGCCTGGAAAAAGACGACGCTGCCCCAGCTCACGCTAACTTCGGGCATGCGCCGAGTTGCTGACCGGGCAACGGACTTCGGGGCCATTGCAACGCGTGCAAGGCGAAGCTGTTCATGCTCGATTTCCCGTGTCAGGATTGCCGCAGAGCCTGCGGAGTGGAAAGCGATAACAACCTGCTGAATCAACGCGTTCTTGGGCTGCAGAGCGACGTTTGCTAACACGAGCGACTGGCGGCAGATTGGGCACGGGCTATCCACGAGTTCGACCAAGCATTCCCTAGCGACCATGACTGCTTCAGAAAGCCGAACGGGTAGGTGCGTCCATACCTGTCGAAGGTGTGGCCACAGTAGAGCGACACGGGCGATGCAAACGGCTCGAGGCAAACGGCGCACGTCAGGTCTTCGGCGGCGAGCGAGCCCATGGCGACCTCAGCTTCGAGTTTGGTTGTGCGAAAGTCGAAACGGACCTCGCCGATCGTTGATTGGCTGCTTTCTTTGATACGGTTCATATTGATATTTGTATAGGAATAGTTAAACCAAGATTACGACAGTTGAAGTTGGATTACGACGCCTTTGCGTAGCTTCCGTCAACACCTGAAAGTACCCAGAGAAACGAGGTGTCTAACATGGCGCAGCGACGGGCGCCGTCTCTTCGGGCCCTGGCGGCCCTGGTCCTTCATTGAATGGTCGCAGAAGGACAAGCAAGGAGGCCACATTTTCGCCATAGAGGGTGCCCTTCTGCGGCTATGATAGCCCGAAAATGAGGATGAATCTAAACGTTGGACTATCGTCAGCAGGCTGCTCAAGGTTCTGGCTTTGAGCCCTAGTCGTTCGCTCGACAAGGAAAATGACGTGGCAGCCCACAAATCGTGCAAGCACTCCGTTGTCATTGACACCCAAGAGATGGTGGGCAGCACAAGTATTCATTTTCACTTTTTCTGCCCTTGAAAGACGATTTGGTGAGCTCATTGATTACACTACGTCTATAGTGCATACTACGTAGTAAATAAGAAACGTAATATCAAGGAGATGGTGGGACCCAAGGAAATTATTCGACTTCGAGCTTGACCGCAGTATACAGAATGTAAAACATCTTGTTAGTTTAAGAGCTTAGTTCTCTGTTTAGATTCATGTTGGGGACACGAGTTGGTCAATGAACAGCTCAATACGAACATCTTTTGCGCCAGAACGACACAAGCCAATTTGAAACGAGCACTCAAATGTTCGTTGTGACGTGTGGTAAGGTCCATCAGCAGTTGAAATGAGTCCGTTAGATATAACTCAATTCGAGAAGGATGGGAATTTCTACCTCGTGTTGTGGTGGCGGCGCACCTATCGCTGCGTTTGGGTGGGCACGGTGCTGATGCTGATGGGACGATAAAGGTGCGGGACTACTCGTAGGGGCAGATAGGATTTATTAGTCGAAAGTGGGTTTTGGCTCGGGTATTTAAAAGCAAGCGGTGCAGACGTAACTTCGTGAGTTAAGCCACTCGGTGTGCAGCAGTAAGGTCTATTTGTTTCCGTCCGTCCCTCAAGCTCCGTCCATAGTGCGGTCTATTGCAGTAGTATTTTGTATGAACCTTCACGTACAAGACGCCAAAAGCAAAAGTAGGAAACATACCTATTCTTAATTGCACTATATCACCAACCATGTCGACCCAAGGGATGGTGCTATTGATTGTGAAATCTACCAACTACAAGATAGTAGACGGAGAAATACATTGTTTCGACTTTGCCCCTCCTTTGCCTTGGGGGCAAAAACAAACAATATTGCCTTCGTCTACGGCAGCTCATCACTGCGGCTCTGCTTCACGGAAGCTTTGTGCCGTGCCCTTTTCGCTGCCGGCCTTCGAAGTTACCCCAACTCACGAACATCACTTCGAGTCATTCCTGTGCTTAAACCACATACCAATGATCCACTGAATACCCTCTTTGGGTTGATTAAAAGTGGCATCTTGTATGATGGGGTTACTCCGAGCTTGAAGCTCAAGATCGGCTCTTGTGAGCAGACGGCGCTCCGCGTTTTGATTGGCTCGTTGGCGACCTCGAAAATTAGCCCGATCCTCGGAACTGGGTGGCATCAGATCGGCGCCCGCCGCAGCGACGGCAGCTCATTCTTCTTTCGCCGCCATGGCCGACGCTGTGCGCCTTCCCATTCTCCAGCGCCTGCCGCCGCCGGCCCGCCCATTGCATGCCCGCCGCATGGCTGCTGGCGCCGTGTTGCTAGCAGTCGCTTTGCTAGCTGTGACGATGCCGTGGACGTCGTCGGTGGTTCGAACGGCACCGGTGGCTCTAGGCGCTCAGCGCAAGGTGCTCACGGCCTATCCCGTCATCGGGGTCTTCTCGCACCCGCTGTCTCATCCTGAGAAGAACGGCGTGCATGAGTACATTGCTGCATCGTACATCAAGTGGATTGAGAGCGCTGGCGGCCGCGCTGTGCGTATCCCCTTTACGGCGTCCGAGGATGAGCTGCGCACCACGCTGGCTCATGTGAATGGGCTCCTCTTTCCTGGCGGCGATCCGTCTCCGAATGCCCAAGCCAAGTTTCTCCTCGACACCGCCATTGAGCTCAACAACAACGGCACCTACTTTCCGGTGTGGGGCACATGTCTCGGCTTTGAGTGGCTCGTGCAGCTCACGGCCCAAGACAACGATGTCTTGGATGCCACGGATGCGCAAAACATAAGCTCGGTCCTGGACCTGACGCCGGAGGCATCCTCAAGCCGCTTGTGGAGCTTCAGTTCCTACTTCCATGCGCTGACAACGGCCCCGCGCTCGGCCAACTTCCACCATTTCGGCATCACAGCCGAGCACTTTGCCGCGACGCCTAGCCTGAGCGCCTTCTTCACAGTACGGGACATGATGAAATGACCGACCTCATTGTATTGCTAGGCACTGGCGACGTCGACGGACCGCCAGGGAATCCCATACGTGGCGGCGATTGAAGCTAAGGGCTACCCGTTCTATGGAGTGCAGTTCCACCCGGAGAAGAACCCGTACGAGT
This sequence comes from Achlya hypogyna, assembly GCA_002081595.1. Lineage (NCBI taxonomy): Eukaryota > Oomycota > Saprolegniomycetes > Saprolegniales > Achlyaceae > Achlya > Achlya hypogyna. The sequence continues at coordinate 99,222 of JNBR01001828.1, read as the reverse complement.
ACGGGCGCCAGGCGAACGGTGTGCTTTTCGGCGACATCGACCACTCGTACGAGGCGCTGCTGGCGTCGCAGGCCTTCGCGCACTTCTTCATCGGCGAGGCGCGAAAGAATGACCACCGCTTTCCCACCGCCGCCGACGAGTTTGCCAACGTCCTGTACAACCACCTCACGACTGCAGCGCTCTACCCTGGCTTCGAGTCGGTGTACATCTTCGACCCAGCACCGAACTAGTTGTGCAATATGTTGTTGCGAGGCTGTAGTTGTAGCATAATACGATCACGCGTGAAGCATCGGTGCGTTGCAACTTGTAGCGGCCAGCACCATACAACGTCCGAGCGTCATGTCTGACAGAGAAAGGCGTACGATGGAGTAAGCCTGCGGTGCACACTCTTCAAGCTGAGATGTGCACCGGTGGCTGCTTTGTTCCAAAATATACTCGAACCCCAAGAGCGTCAGGTGTCGCTGGAGACAATGGGATGCAAACTCAACTTTACAGTTGCACCAGTGGTGTGCGGGTGAACTTGAGAATGGAGAGACGTTCGTTGAAGGCTTGGCGCGATCGAACCACCTACAACTGACCTTGAACGGGTGCGGCTACGAGATGGAGCTACCTCCATGTCGAAGCCATTCGCGGCCATGATACGGGCAATGTCTTTGGGTCGATTTTCCGCAACGATGACCATATAGAAGACGCCACCATCCGAAAGTAAGTGCTATAAATCCCATCTCAGCGTCCATCAGCCCCAATGAACGTTGTACCTGCACAAGCGGCAACAGTCGATCGATAACTTCCCGGCCATGCAGACCGCCTGCCCACGCAGCCTCAATGCCTCTGTATACGTAAGCCCCAGAAAGCAACTCAGTGAGGAGCGTACGTTGAGCCAACTTCTTCTGACGGGGTTGGCACGTACGGCGGATTGAACAGCAACACGTCCACCTGGCGCCGGAGCTGGAGCTGCGTGAGCAAATCCATGCGAACGATCTCAATGTTGTGCACTCCGTTGAGCCGCGCCGTCTCTTTCGTACAAGCCGTGGCCTCGGCATTGATGTCCACGGCTAGCAGCAGCGCGCGAGCCCCCACGGCCGCGAGCTGGGTCATGGTGTAAACGCCGACGACACCGGAGCCCGGGCCCAGCTCCAGCACGACGGCCGGGTCGAGGGAGGCGAGGAAGGGCGTGTCGTCTTGCAGCGCGTCCAAGAACAGGTACGTGTCCTCTGCCGGCTCGTACACATCACCAAGGACGTCGGGCGTCGCGGGAACTGCGGCCATTGGTTCCTTCTTTTTGATTGGTCTGCTGGTGGACAGTGATTTACGGTCGTTTTCACGATCCAAAACGGACTTTTACGCAACTTTAAGGTATTTTTTGGAGAAAAAAGCCCTTCTTCATCAACTCGAGGAACTAAAGTTCTGCTGCCAATGACCGTCGCTTCATGGTGGCTCCAACGTAGCACATGGCGCACGGTTGACGGTTCGCGACCAGACTCTCACGCCGGGAAATGCTGCCAGATTCACGGCCGTAAAATTTCCTCGGGGTGAGAAGCAGCGGCAATTATGCCAAAAAGTTTGTCGTACCGACTCCCATCTAAATGAACGCTCGATAGCATCGCCTGGCTGGACACAGAGCGCTCAGTAAGCTGCTCCAGCGCCTCAACGGCTCAAATCCTCTACAAAAGCGTGGACAAGCTGCAACTTAAAGTGCAACTTGAAGGCGGCTTTGGTTACAACAGAAACAGCATCGAATTTTTATGTTACGCCTTCTGCACTTAAACTGAGCTCTTAGTGTCGTGCTGGCCAGGCGTCTCACAGAAGACCACCACCTTCCATTGCGTCCAGTGTGTCGAACGTGCCTGCTTTGCACCAACGTCCCCCTCACCAGCTCAATTAGTGTGCTGCCACATCAGTCCTGTCGGCTGCCTGTGCATTTGCGTCCTGCCGCCTCCATCACGCGATCACGTTCTCAATATGCGTGATGAAACGAGGAGCTTCAGGCAGCTGCCAGCGCCTGTCCTACGCGCTGAGGTCACGTTTAAACACATCTCCAGTTGACCGAGGGTTTTGGCCGCAGCAGCGGCTTGCGCCATTATCGTAGCCTCGCTGATCCAGAGCGTGGAAGTCCGAATTCGATGACACGCAATTTTGACCTGGATGTATGTAAAGCTTTTTACACTAATTGTATTCACACTATTTCCGAACTATACTAATAGGGTTCAAATCCGGCGACTCCGGATACACTTCGGGCGCATCCAAAACCGCTGCGCAGTCGGTGACTACGGCGAGCAGGATGAGCGCAGCGGAACATGGCATGACCAACGGGCGCTGCTACATCCCGACAGTGCTCTCGATGCTGCGCGAGGACTGGATCCTTCAGCGCATGCGCCAGCGGTCGGCCGAGTACATGGAGGAGAAGGCGCTCAACATTTGGGCGGGTACGTTCAACGTCAATGCGAAAAAGCCCGTGGCCGCGGTCGAGGCGATGAAGCTGCTGCCATGGCTCCGTCCCACCTCCGACAGCGCTTTGCCAGACGTCGTCGCCGTCGGGTTCCAGGAAATCGTTGATTTGAATGCCGTGAACGTTGTCGTCAACAACATGACGTACACGCGCGCAACGCAGTGGGAAGAGGCGCTCGCCACGGCACTCAACTGCCACCTCTCTAACGACGACTACGATGTCGTACTCAGCAAACACCTTGTGGGCATCCTCCTCCTCGTCTTTGTCAAGCGTGACCACTCGGCACACGTGACGGACGTCATGGGCGCCACTGCCGGGGTTGGCATCATGGGTGTTATGGTGCGCCAACTCTGCCGCTCGCGCTCAAGCATCGTAGGGTAACAAGGGTGGCGTTGCCGTGCGCATGCGCCTCTACGACAGCTCTGTCTGCTTCGTTTGCTCGCACCTGGCTGCACACACGCACAACGTGGCGGGCCGCAATGCCGACTTTGCCAACATCCTCTCCAAGATCGAGTTTCGCGACACTGAAGACGGTCTCAGGTACGCCTTCCTTCCCCTGTAGCGCTCACCCTGCGCAGCCAAGAGCTGCCATCGCCGTCGTCGACGCCTGCAGGCCACGCCCTCGGTCTTGGCATCGCCAACCACGACTTCGTCTTCTGGCTCGGCGATCTCAACTACCGGCTCGTCGAAGACGGCAGCTTTACGGTCGACGACTGCTTCAACCACGTCGAAAAGCGCAACTTTGGGTACCTCTTGTCGCGGGAGCAGGTGCATCAACAGGCTCGCCTCGCTCTCATCCCCGCCCCGTAGCTGCTGCTGGAGAAGGACAAGGGCCACGTCTTTCAGGGGTTCCAAGAAGGCCCGATCACGTTTCCGCCCACGTACAAGTTCCAAGCTGGCACCTCTTTCTACGACCGGCGGCCCGACAAGAAGGTCCGCGCGCCTGCTTGGTGCGACCGGGTGCTTTGGAGGGCCAAAGACCCGCGCGCCGTTGCGCAGCGACACTACGGCGCGGTCATGGGCATTGACATCTCGGACCACAAGCCTGTGTGTGCGTCGTTTGTGGCCAAGGTATTGCATGTGCCACCTGCGAAGCTCATCATGCACCGCTAGATCCAGCACGAAGTCGAGGCTAAGAAAGAGGTTGTGCAGCGCGAGGTTAGCCGCGACTTTGACAAGTGGGAGTCGGACAACAAGCCCAAGGTCGCCACCGACCGACCGCCCATGGCGCCTCATGCGTCGTAGGTCGTCCTGTCCGACGGCGGCCTCGTTGGCTTCGACGCCGTCACGTATCTCGTGCCACAAACCAAAGCGCTGTGGATCGAAAACGTCGGTGTCGTGCCGGCCCACTTCAAATTCACGCCCAAGCTCACCGAGGCCGCCATCTCCAAGGTCGCGGGGACTCGTAGCTGGCGATGACTCAGGGCGTGCGTAGGCGTGGCTCTCGGTCGCACCAGCGTTTGGTGTACTTGCGCCGCGAGAGCGACGGCAGTTGCAGTTCACCGTCGTTGTATCGCACCATACGGTGCAGCTCCTTGCGAGCGGCCAGGACACGCTCGACGATACACTCATCCTGCGCGTGGCCAATGGCGCCGACCACTTCCTCGTCGTATCGGGTCACTTCCTTCCGTAAGCGTTGGCCGTCGCGGCGCCGTTGACGCTGCCCGTAGAACGTGCTTTGGAACATCACTCGAACAGCTCGTCGTGCGGCTGGAGCCGGTGCGCAAAGCGGCACCGATCAAACGCGACGTCGCCAGCGTGCAGAAGATTCCCAAGGAGCTCTGGCGCATGGTCGACGCGCTGTACGTGCACGGACTCCGCACGCCGCATTTGTTCCTGGACACGGCCAAGGAGGCCGTCGCGGAGGCTCCGGCCATACGCGAAGCGCTGGACGCCGGCACGGCCTTTGCGCCGCATCGGTCGCCATCGTCGGAGGCGCAAAGCTCATGCGACGTAGGCCGCAGTCGATGGCTAGCGTGCTGCTGCACTGGCTGCAGACGCTCCGGGAGAGCGTAGTGCCAGAGCAAGCACTCAACCTCGAGAGTCCCCGGGCCGTCGTCGACGCGCTATCGCCGATCCATTACAACACGTTCATCTACGTGCTGTCGTTCCTGCGCGAGCTCCTCAAGCACAGCGACGACAACCAGCTGCATGTGTCCAAGCTCGGTACCCGCGCCTCTTCTCGCCGCATGGCATCATGCCCGCGTAGCGCCAGTCTTTGGTCGCTGCCTGCTTGGCTACGCCCCCGATCGCGCTCCCACGCCCAAGCTCGACGCGCTCGAACGTCTTCTCGTCATGTATCTGACCCAGGGCGCGTTGTAAGCACGGAAACCTCTTCATTAAGCCTCTTCCGTTGGGAGCAACGCATCGCACATGTCGTTGGCGGGCGGCAGCGAGGCGCGGCACCACGGCGCAAGGATGCCAATGTACACAAGCACGCAGCCGTACACGGCGGCGCCCGCCAGCGCTACGTAGGACCTACGAGCCGTGGGCAACGGGGCCGGCGTCGCAAGGCACCTGAGTGGGGTCCAAACCACCGTCGCGAACGCCGAACCGACACCGTACCAGTTGAGACCGCAGAGCGCGGCCGCCAGCACCGCCGCGGCCGTGCGCGTTCGTTCACCCGCGACGAAGCTGCGGCCCATGATGCGCGGTGCGGCGGTAAAGCTCACGAGCGGGACAAGTGCCAGCGGCAGCTGCAGGCTCTGGACGACGTGCAGCCAGGCACCGAAGGTCGCTGCCCCATGCACCTGCCGGTCGATGGCCGCAACGGCCACGAGGACCTAGGCTCTATTGCACGGGTGTGTGGCGAGGGGCGTACCGCGGGAAAGAGCGCTATGACGCGAGTGAAGGCGGCGCGCTTCCACGGTGCCAGCCGCAGCTGCACGAAGCCCTCCATGATGAACTGCCCCGCGTACGTCGCTGTCAGCGTGGAGGCTTGGCCGGCCGCAAGCAGCGCAATGGCCCATGCCTGGCCCGCAGCGGTGCCGAGCGTGTTGCCAAGCGCGCTGCCGGTTTCGGCAAGAGGCAGTGGCTGGCAGTAGCCGTACAACTAGGCTCAGGCGTCGCGCCGGGAGCAGGTACGAGGAGGCACCTGGGTGCGGCCCATGGGGCAGCGCGGGCAGTCGTCGCCGACGGAATGGTTGAGCATCAAGCACGGCGCGAGCGAGTAAAAGTTATAGATGGGGGCGTCGGCGGTGAGAGCGGTGGCGGGCGGCAGACACGCGCTTTGGTCCTATGGCGGGTGGGTACGAGGTCGACGACTGAAGGCGTGTACCGGCAGAACTGAGCACGGGGCCGAGTAGAAAGCGTCGGCGAAGAGGCCCATGATGGCAACATGGATGAGAAAGACGGCGCCGAGGGCAGCGCCAAGGTCGAGCGCTGCGTAGATAGAGGCCTCCTGCACAGCGGCGTGGCGGCGGCGGTCCGGTGTGCGCGCAGCGACGAGTGCAGAGTGCAGGAAGAGGTTGTGCGGCACGATAGCCGTCCCGAGCGTGAGGACAGCTTGGTGCGCATTGAAGTCGGTGATAAGCGGGAAGATGCCTCCAGCGATGTCGGCCCAGTCGGTCTTCGTGAGGCCAAAGTCCACGAAGAAGCACATACCCATCGTGAGCAGCAGCACTGCGTCGAGCATCTGCTAAGAGCCGAGTAGGTTCGGAGTCGCTTACCGCAAACGAAGACCTCGATGTACCGCAGGCCGAACGCATGCAGCGAGAGGAATGCAAACGTGGCAAATGCAACTCCAATGCAGCCGGCCCAGAGCGGAATTCCGGTGAGGATATGCAGTGCGAGAGCCGATCTACGAATAGCATGAGTCGGCCGTTGACTGTGCGCGATCACGGACCCCAAGATCTCCTGGACGTCGCTCCCAATGATGGCAATCTCCGCCATAAGCCACAGCACAAATGATACCGTGCGCGGGTACTCTGATGTGCACACCTGCGCCAAGTTCTGCCCGGTCACCGTACCGAGACGCGCAGCGAGGGCCTGGAAGAAGAAGCCGGACAGCAGGCTCAGAACGAGCACGCCAACGAGGTCGAAATCAGTGTACGCGCCGCTCTGCATCGCGGCCTCGAGGCTCGTGGGGCCCACGTAGGCCATGGCCACGACCCAGCCCGGGCCCATCGCGCCCCAGAAGCGGCCCCAGGAGAAGCGCATCAGATCAAGATTTGAGGAACAAATCTTTCCTGTAGCACCTGATATTCCAACGATATCGAGTCTGAAAGCCATTGAAAGCCAAAGCCAGCACAGCAGCCTGTGCGACTGCCAGAGCCCGCGCTCGGCAGCCAGGCCCCGTAGCTGGCACCAGCCCCGTAGCTGGCACCAGCCCCGTACGAGGCCCCACGGACGCCAAAACGGAGCCTCTTGTCCACCTGCGAAGAGCTTCTACCGATGAAGATGGGAGGTCGAATCTTTGCTGCGACGTCGTGCGTGCCAGTAGGCTCCTGATAACGCTATATCAAGTGTGCAACTGCGATGTCGAGAGGTGTGGGTCGGTGGACGGCATGGGGCTGCTAGCTGCTTGGTAGTGCTGGCTGCAATGGACCATGGCTGATGGCTAGAACTCGGGCTCGGGATACGGGCACTGTGCTGACGAGACGTTGTCGGCGATAAACGACAGAACGGATGCAAATGTACTAGTCTGTCGTTACGCAATGATACTATAGTCCTATGTGGGTGTATCTAATGCGCCGTGCGTTGGGCGATGAGCTTTTGCTGGATGTTGGCTTCGAGGGTGCGAATGTCCTCCATCGTAAGCCCGAACCACTTGTGCGAGAGGCACTGCGCCTGGCGCAAGGACGAGTGAAAGAGGCGGCGCTGGCGGTCGCGGATGAACTTCTCTGCCTTGCCTTGGAAGCCCCAGTAGTCGAAGTTGACCCGCACGACCTTGACACACGTCATGACAGGATCAACCTTGGTTTCCCAGCCGCGCTGCAGCGGCCCGCGGCCCGTCTTGGAGCACACGTACTAGGAACCAACACCCTCAGCCACCTTGTTGTGAGGACAAAGCTCACGTACCGTGGACGGGTCGAACTCGTCGGTCGAGTTTTGGTTGGGCAAGTCCGATTCGATGCGGATCCTACCGTCGATGAGAATCCAGCACGAACGATCGTGATAATGCGTACAGCTCAACTTCGCGGTTCTTGAGCTCGTCTTTGGTCAGGTTAAGGGCGTTGTCTACGAGCCATGAGCCTGTGATGTTCGGTGTATGTAGTACCCTCGGAGCAGACACCAGAGACGTGAAGCGATTCGATCGAGATCGAGAACTTTTTCTTGGCAAGGTATCCATTCGTGATGACCGTGAGGCAGTGAGGATAGGCGTTCCAAGCCTCTTCGATGAGCGTCATGCTCTCCTCAGGGCACCTACAGGCACGTCCTTGAGCATGCGGCTGCAACGACAAAGGTTGCCTACAGTGCGCTTACGTAGCCCGGGATCTCCGACTTGCAGTAGTAGTGCTTGAGCGTGTACTGGCCGCGGTTGCGGGGGATTTTGCAGTTTGAAATGGGCGACACGTCGCCAAGCTGCCCGTTCGTGTTGTCGTACGGCTCGTTCTTGAGGATCTCGACGCCCTCACCGCCCTTGGTGTTCTTCTCGCTCGCGTCCACGACCATGTAGAGCTGCGCGATCTGGAACTCGTCCACCGTCATGTGCAGCGGGATGTGGAACTCATGGACAAGCATCTTGGACGCGGCGGAGGGGGCAGCGCACGGAAGATGGCAAAATGCGGCTTCCTTTTTTCAGGTGCACTTTTATTGGTTTCATGCTTTCCATACAAACCTCCTGTTCCCATTAATTTTGGTATTTAATTACGACCCGCGAATCCGTCGATATTTCAACTCCGCATATCGAACAAAATCAACTGCAAGAGGCGAGGCCTCTCCCGTCAGACGCTCGCCACGCAGCAGCCGGCCGCTCCTGGGCAGAGCGTCGGGGAGAGCCGCTCGAGGCCTTCAAGGTAGCCCTGAGGAGCCCCCACCAAGGTCCGTGAACCCATTTTTGCCCGTCAACGCGCCACGTTGACCAATCACGCGTGGCTGCAACCTGAAGTGGGACTTCGAGTTGCAGTCAGTTCACCGACGTGCCGTGAACGGAGGTCACTGCAGAAGCGCGTCGGGTGCCACGTTCCTACGAGTCCAACTTCGTGATTGGAGGTCGTGGCGGGCGTTAGCCTAACTGTGTCGATGGTGACTGGGCTCGGCGACCGATATAACGACGAGCATAATACGTTCGAATGCCGTTTGCACGTGATACATCTTGGAGCATGGACGGGGTAATGCCTCATGTACACACAAGAGCGCGTACATGTGCGCAAGGCGCCATGCACAGCGCCTTCGTCTCGAGCGTGGCGCTCCAGAATGGCGAGTTGCCAGCAATAGTTCCGCTTAGCCATATCTCCGGATACCAACCGGTCGGTGGTCATTCTTGCGACGTCCGATGAAGGTGGTGCTGATCACGGGTGCCTCCCGCGGCTTTGGCCGCGCCCTCGCGCTCGCCTTTGCCCAGAAGCGCGCTCTCCTCGCCGACAACCTTGTGCACATCGTACTTCTTGTGCTTTTTGTAGCCGCTTCTCACGCACGTTGTAGCACTTGTGGTCGCGCGATGCGGCGGGGCTCGCTGAGACCGCACGTCTCGTCGCCGCCGAATGCCACGGCGACACCGTGCGGGGATCGAAATGGAGGAATCGACTGAAATTGATGCGTGTAGGCGACGGTTGTGGAGGTGACGACGACGCAGGTTGACTTTGGTGCGCGCGACGACTACGTCGCAAAGATCGATGGCTTCTTGGCGGCAACAGAGGTGCTGGCGCCAAGCCAGGTTGTGCTTGTGCACAACGCCGGTTCGCTCGGTGAAATTGGGCTGGCACAAGACCTCTCGTCCGTCGCGATGATGCAGGAACACATGGAGGTCAATGTCTCGTCGGTGATGTGGTTCAATAAGCGGTGGGCGCCTTCCACTGTTCATTTCGAAGCTGCCTCTTCCTGCGTAGCTTCCTGGACGTCTTTGGCACCCGCACCACCATGGCTGCCGGGCCAGGTACCAACTACAACCGACTCACTGCTAACGCTCGACCCAGGGCACGTGATCGTCAATGTGAGCTCGCTCAATGCTATCGAGCCCTTCGCAACGTGCAACACGTACTGCGTGATCAAAGGTCGGCCACCCAAACGCACAGGAGTCGCGCTAACCTTTTGATGCAGCGGCGCGGGACATGCACCACCGCGTCATCGCCGTCGAGCAGGGCAGCACGGTCAAGACTCTGAACTACGCGCCGGGTCCCATGGACACCGACATGCAGCTGGCGGTAGGCTTCTACCTTGCGGACGACACTCGTACCGCGACGATTCGTAGCTTCGCGAGTCGAACCGGACGGACGCTACGCTCAAGAGCATGTTCCAGCAGCTCAAGACGAGCGTATAGCGACGTGGCGGAGGTTTTGGCTGACACAATCGCTTGTAGAACACCTACGTCGACACGCTGGTATCCGCGACTCTGTGCGTGCAGCACATCTTCGGCCCAACGTTTGTTTCGGGCAGCCATATCGACTACTACGACATTTGTGCGGCTTAAGTTTAACCATAGCTGGGGAACGAACAAAGTGCAATTTGCCCATTCCTATGAACACATGTCGATGGCTCATCAAACGCTACGCTAAACTCGAGCTATCGCTCGACGTGGTGTCGTGGGCATCCTCGGGGCTAGAACCGAGCGCATGGATGTCGGCCACCGACCGGCCAAACCACTTGTGGGACGAGCAGTGCGCCTACGCTGGATTCCAGCCATCTCGGCGTCAACCCAGCGCTCCCACCTGCCGCGCAGACGCCAGAAAGACACCGCGGTGTTGCCGCACGATAAATTGCTGCATCTTGTGCTCCAGGCCAAAGTAGTCGAACTTGACACGCAGAACCTTGTAACAGGTCATGATGGGATCCGCCGTCGCGACCCAGTCCGGCCCCAGCGGCCCGCGCCGCGTCTTGGGGCACACGAACGTCGCAGGGTGTGTTGGGCTGGCCGCTGTCTCCGGGGCCTCAATGCGCAACCTACCCACCGAGGGCACTCATAGGCCGACAGAGAGCCAGGATCGTACACTTCGACGGTGCGCGCAGCCAGCTCGGAGGGCGAGAGGCCGACTGCGTTCTCTGGCACTGGAGTGAGTGGAAGCGCGCCTCGTTCGAGAACGCACCGTGTTTCATGGCTCCGGCACAGGAGACCGACTCACATGAAATAAAAAACTTGGCCTTGCTGAGGACATTGCTAGTCATGGCGGTGAATGCTCGGGGGTGCGCACTCCACGCTTCTTCGATTAAGAGAAAGCCTTCCTTGGGGAAGCTACGGTGTTATGAGCGGCGCCGGATGAGCCACGGACATGGCGCGAAGGAATAGGGGAAGTCCATCCGAGACGTGGTAGTGCTTGAGGGTGTACTGCCCCGTGGAGCGCGGAATCGTGCCGCCGGTTATCGCCGAGACACTCCCGAGCTGGCCCAGTGTGTTGTCGAACGGTTCATTCCGCAGGACAACGACATGAGGAGTGCCAGCGCCAGGGGCCTTCCTCATGTGGGTGACTACAAAGAGCTCGGCAATTTGGTACTCGTCGACGGACAAGGGCAGCGGGATGCGAAACTCGTGCACCATGGCGGCGCTGATTGCACACTGGCAGCCCACTCACTACGAAAGCCAACGCTTGTGATGTTCTCGCTCAAAACGACCTGAGCGCGACAGATTCGACCCAAGATTCTCTGTGGCTTTATGCCACCAACGCACCGCGGCATCACAGCTTCTAGAGAAGGGTGTCGGTGATAGCTCATTTGGACTCAAGGCGAGTGCCAGCAGCTTGCGCGGGTTCATGATCGTCTGGGGTGCTAAGGCGACGAAGTTGCACATTACACGGAAGCGGCCGCAGTGGCAATGCGCATTGAGTTTGGACAGTCTTATCTATTGAACTTTATGGTGGCTGGGGGTGGTCTCTTGCAAGCCCGATGGCTCTGTTTTCCCTGAAGGACAACGACACTATGCAAAGGCACAGCGGAGTACGTTGACGCACCACTTGCGCTGAGTTCCAAAAGGAACATCCAGTGGACGATACAGAATGCTTGCATCCATTAGATGCCGTGGGCAGCCAGAATGGTGAGTGATGACACGGCACCGCGTGAAGAGGTTGAACAGCCGACTGGGCGCCGATGGCCAAAGGGCCAGTTGCCTGTTCTGCAAAGGGGCATTGCGGCTTGGCCCTTGTCCGCTCCTATCACATTGCACATACCGACTATATCTCGGGCTGCATCTGCCCACTTGAACATGGCTTCAGAAGCTCCTTCCCAGACACCCTGCGCATCACCGTCGCTTTTGAGCCCTTCAAGGATGAATGGTGCGGGTGGTGGGGGTGCACAGGCACGCACGGTACACGTCGCCATGGTGGCTCAGGGCTGTGTGCGGTTCGATTTTGCAGCCAGCAACTGCCCGATGCCACTCTAAATGGTTTGCGGCGCCATCCACTGCTCGAACGCCCGTCACTTGCTCAAGAGCAGGTGGCATTCTCCTGTTCTTCGGCCACAGCTCCGTTTGCAGCAACGGAATCGAGTCGCGATCGCACTGGTGATCGCTGCCATCTCCATGATCGTCCTTTCTCCGTTGCACTTCGAACTTCGGGCGCAACGATCCAGATCCACGAGTGTTGTGGCCTCGGACAAAAAAGCGGCAGTCATCTCCATGTCTCGGGGCAGCCACCTCCTTGCAGCCAAAGTGTCTAACCTGCGTCATTTCCCACCCGCATCGCGCATCGCCTCGCTGCGTCAACACGACCAGATCCCGCGGGGATTACAGCCGCCGACAATCCTCGACACGCCAGCCATGTTCCCACTTTGCACTTGGTGGAACTGGCCGCTGCATTCGAAGCCACTGCAACCAAGTGACGCTCCATGCGATCCAGTGGATTTTTCCTGTGCGCCAATCACATGCGCGCCTGCCAATGCAAGCGCTGTGATTGGTCGGATCGTCACTTGGACCGGACCAATCGTCCAACGGCGCATCCATTGCGAGCATAACACACGGCGGCGCACCTGACGTCATGTGGGCGAGAGCGAGTTTGCCGTCGCAACGGCACTCGACTATTTACCTGCTTGGACGATGCATCACCTGCGCAAGGAGCGGAGCCTCAAGCTGCCCTTGCCGCCGGACCACTTTCCACGGCCGCACATGTCGGTGCAAGAAAAGGAGTTTTTTCAATCGGTGGCCCGCAAATCATGCACCAAAGTGATCTACTACGCCCGGCGCCATGGTGGCCCAGTGTCGTGGGTGCCGCTGACATCGGCACATGCGCGGGTGCAAGTTTTTCGCGGCAAAATCCCGGGCGACACGAGCCGGTTGTCGTACTATTGCGCCGTGTCGTACATCAAAGCGTCGCTCGAGGAAGTGGCCGCCGTCTTTTCAACGGATTCGACCGACAAGTACCGCAAATACGCCAAAGTGTTCGCCCCCGACTACCTTGACTGCGCCAATTTGTGCAATCTCGTTGTCCCGAACGACGAAAACCCGATGCATTACATTGGCATGAAGTGGCATGCGGTCAAGTCCCCGACGCTGTTTGCACGAGCACGCGACTTCTGCATTCTCGAGTGTCAGGATGAGTTCGTCGATCGGAAGACGGGCCGCCGCGGCTGGGTCTCAAGCATGCACTCGGTTAACTCGGCCAACTGCCCCATCATGGAATCGTCGCATCAACTCATTCGGGGCAGTATCTACCGGTCAGGTTTCGTCTTCATTGAGAGTGCGGACGACCCGAGCCTCCTTGAGGTTGTGCACGTGCTTCAGGCCGACCTCAAGGGTAACATCCCGAGCTACCTTGTCTCACACATCATGAAGCGACGGGTTGTGGCACTGGGACGCTTCGAGACGTACTTTGCACGCCGCCATCTCACGGCGCATGGCTTTGCTGACTCGCTCGTTGCCAAGGCTGACAGCGCCGAGTGCGCGGTGTGCCAGCATGCCTTCCACTTTGACCTCTCCAAGCACAACTGTCGCAAGTGCGGGCAAGTGGTGTGCCGCAAGTGCAGCTCCGTGTGGCGTGCGCTCACGGCGGATGTGCACGGCAAGCAGAACCTGCGCATCTGTACGCGATGCGCCCGGGGCAGCGCGGCCATGGAACATTCGGCGGTTTTCACGCCTAAGCCGCTGAAACGGTTTCAAAGCAAAGATTGGTTTCTGTCGATGCGCTCTGCGCTCGTCGCCAACCCGTTCCGGCCGTCCGTGTCGCTCTCGTGTGACGTCCACCACCAACAAGACATCACGCAAGCGTCGCTAGAAGTGCACGAGACACCGGCCAAACCCACCACACTCCGCAACACGGCGCGGTACTCGAAGAGTGCAGACGACCCCGACGGACTCGACATCGACGTGCCCGACGACGACGAGCGGGAAAACGCCACAGTCTTTGGGCTCGACGCGGATGGCGTTGTGTTCCATTCCATCCGGTCGTCCACGGGGCCTTTGTCGCCGGCGCCTGAGAAGCCCGACTCGTGGCAGTTCTCGAACCTCGTGGCCAGCGTGACGCAGCGGCTATCGGCGCTCTCAGACCTCTCGCCCGAAGAGATGGTCGTCTTCCAGCAGCTCCAGCGTCAGTCCGACTTGTCGTTCTTGAGCGTCGAGGGCAAGTACACGGACGAACTCGCGACACTCGACGAGACGGTCGAATGGGACGACGACTCGGAGACCGAGACGCAAAAGTACGATTTCCTGAGCGAAAACCTCGTGCGCACAAGCATCCTCGCTGGCAAAACCAGCGGCGGCGCACCCATCAACATGGACGCCATCGTTTCCAAGCTCGTCGCTCGCCTCGAAACCAGTACCCGCGGAGAAGACCCGGCCCTGATCAAGAACATCCTTATGGCAGCTGTTGCCAGCTCTGTGTACTCTTAATTTATTTCCCGGTTGCAGTAAGCTACTCGTTCCGCCAGCCACCGCCACCGCGTAGGTCGTACAGTACGCGCCACCGTCCTTTCTACGGGCATTGGGTGACCAAAAATGGAAGTCGCCACGCTGGTACAGAGTGGGACGCGAGTGGGGCTCCAGGCGCTTGCTCTTCGATATTTCGTACGCGACACACGGGCGGCTGGTCCCGGTCGCGTCGACGGCAGTGGGCGCTTCAACCCCGGGACATCGCTGCATCCACCCGACAATCCATCACTTGGTGTGGTCGGCGGCTACTCGCCCCTTCGCAGAGTACCTCTCTGGCCTGCACAGCGTCAAGTGTGGACGACTCGGTCATGGCGTCAGTGGCGGCGCTGCTGGCCACTGCGCAAGCCGCCGCCGCCGACGGCGATCGCGACCGTCGCGGCGCCGTGGGCCGTTTCAACCGTTTCATGATTTGGCAGGTCCCTAGTAGTGGGGCGGGTGCATGAAATTTAAATGGTATTTAATAACGAGCTACTTACTTCGGAACTGAAAGTTTGTATCGGGAGGGTGAGCGACGCACAATAAAAATAGCATGGATTGCATCGTGTCGTGTGCAATAAATTAGGTCCCACCCCCCAGGCGGGTACGGAAATATTACACCGTCTATTTGCAGCCTTTCCCAGTTTGGGATTGCGGCGGTTCCGATGCCTCTGAGCAAGCAGCGGGAAGCGCTCAAGGAAGCCGCGCGCTTGCTGCGCGACTCGCGAGCCAAGGCGCAGGACGTGCCACCGGATGTCAAGAGCAGCAGCAGCGACGACGACGACGACGACACGGCGTCGCTCGTCACGGCAGTCAAGATCCTGAAGAAATGCCATGCCGAGTGCGCCGAGAGCGCGACGTCCACGGCCGTCGTGACGCTTGACGACATTGACACGTTGCTTACTGTCTTCATTGAGCTCGTTGACCCCGACACGCCCGTCTACACGCGCGCCGTAACCAGACACGATGTTCGCCACCGTGGGCTCACTTGTCAATGGCTAGGTGGAGCGCAACCTTATGCGCAAATTCTCGTCGCACAAGCACGTCTTTGACGACAAGGTCCAAGGCTTCATCCATCAAAACTACTCGAGCAAGGTTCGTCGCCATGTCTCTTCCGCCCGTGAGAGTGATGGTACAGAACGAAGAATCCAAAGACAATTTTCGCACCGCGTTGCGACGCACCAGCCTCGTCCAGCGGTGCGTCAAGGCGTTCAAAGGCTCGCGCCTTGCGACGCCCGACTCGGTGTACGCCGCATCCCGCCGCCGCCAGCGCTCAAACGCCCGTAGCGAAAAGCGCCACTCCCTCGACGGCTCCCCTGAGCGTTCGTACCCGATCGGGACGCTCGAAGCGTACTGGGCCGCCGACCAAACGGCGTCGTTCTTGCTCGTCAAGAAAGAACTCTCCAAGATCTCCACATGGAGCTTCAATGTGCTCGAGGTCTGCCCGCGTCGCCTCCACCGACCCTCACCCGAGATTGCAGTTGTCGAAAGTGCAAAGTGCCGACGCATTGCTCATCGTCGGCTGCACCTGCTTTGACGCGGAAGGGCTCACGCGTCATTTTCACATCCCCGCTCCAGTTTTGCGAGCTTTCTACTTTGGGTACGTTCTTGGCCGGCTTGGCAGCGCCTCACACCCCGCGCAGTGTCCAGGCCAAGTACTTGCCCAACCCGTACCACAACGGTAAGCAGCGCCGCGTCCACGACGGCTGCAAGCTGTCCTGTAGCCGAGCATGCGGCCGATGTGACCCAGTGCGTCCACCACTTCCTCACCCTCGGCGGCCTCGGCACGCAGATCTCGATGCGAGGCAAACTCGCCGCGCTTATCGCCGCGTCCGTCCACGACATTGTCGGTATTGGCCAGCGTCGCGCGCCTGACGTCGTTCTAGGGCCACACAGGGTTCTCCAACAACTTTCACATCGCCACTAACGACGCCCTCGCCATTCGCTACGCGTTTCGATCGCCGCTCGAAAACATGCACTGCGCCGTGGCCTTTGAGCTGCTGCAACAGAAGGAGTGCGACATCCTCGCAACGCTCAACGACTTAGAGAAGATTGAGGTACGGCGGCAGTGGCATCGGCGGCTCAGGCGGACGCAGGTGCGGGGCCTCATCATCGACATGATTCTCGCCACGGATAACAAAAACCATGCGATCCATCTCGGGCGGCTCGACGGGTTGCTGCAGAGGTGGGTGGGCTGCCGGCTGCCGCGTCTGAGGTCCCTGGTAGTGCGGACGAAGACCAAACGGACTTCAGCAGCCTCGACGACCAAAAGCTGCTGCTGCAAGTGGCGCTGCACGCTGCCGATGTGTGCAACCCCGTCAAACCCATGGACATCTACGCCGTCTGGACGTCGCGCGTCATGGAAGAGTTCTACGCGCAAGGCGACAATGAGCGGGAGCTGGGGTTGCCCGTGAGCTTTGGCTGCGACCGCGTCAACCCGATCCCCGAGGCCAAAATGCAGGCCGGCTTCATCATCGGCATCGTTCGCCCGGTCTTCGAGACGCTTGCCAAGGTCCCCAAGGTGTCGCTCAAGCACTGCCTCGACCAGGTTGAACGCAACTTGGCCCACTGGCAGGACCAGTTGACGCCCCCACCGCCCGTCGTTACATAGAGCCCTACATTAGCCATAGACACCGTACCATACTAACCGATACACTACTACACACCTGCCCTTATCTCGCTACGTCGTAAAGCAGACACCCGTGCCTCTGCCCATCGCTTTCGCCCTTACCTTCAGGGCGCGCATCACAGCGCCAGTCACAATGCTCTGCTGATAAGAGGAGCCTCAACAGGACGATGGAAGATCGGGCAAATGGAGATGTCCTTCAAAGGCACGGATGCTAGCTTCGATGCTTTCAGTCCTCCATGACCCGCCGGCGCTTGACGTGGCGTGACTGTACGTGGTCGTCATCCTCCTCTTCGTCGTCATCGTGCCGGGCGGTGGCGGGGCAGTCGTCGTCGTCGTCGTTGTCACTTTCTGCCTGCATGTCGCTGACACCTGCTTTCGCATCGACTTGCTCATCTTCTTGCTCGTCCTCTTCGTCCGACGAGGCAACGTCCGCGGCCGCTTCCTCCTGGCCGCCCATCATCGACTGCACCTTGTCCTGGTTGATACGAAAGTCCCGAGCCTGCCGGCGAATGCACCAGCGCTTGAAGCTGTCGCCCTACCGGCGCTGTTGACCCACTCGACCGACTCGCCCTACCTTGCAGCGCTTGGACAACTTGATGATCCCGACGTCCAACTGCTCCACTTGGAAGATCACGTCCGGGATGAGCTTGGCTTCCTGGGCCGGCATCTTCTTCTTCGGGTCTTGTAGTGCCTTGCGCTTGTTCTCTTCGTGGTGGCAGGCCACAAAGTTGAGCACCTAGCCGACACCGTGCGCCCGTCGCCCTGCCTCGCGCGTACCAGCGGCGCCAGCTCTCGGCTCGTTGCGTCCAAAAAGCGCTTGAGCGCCACCGACACCTGCGCGACCTTGCTCTTCACGGTGGCGGCCACTGCGAGCGTGTGCAGCTTGAAAAGCCGCAGCAGCACCCGGAAAAGCCGTAGCGTCGTAGGGCTGTGGGGAAAGGAGACGGTGATGAGCGGCGCGATCACCCGGCTGAGCTCCGTAAGCGCTTCCAGCAGTGCGTCCCGCTGCACCTACGAGCACATGAGCGTGGCCAGCGCCAGATCGAGGAACCTCGGTCATCGCCTTGACGGTTTTGAGCGTATGCTCGTTGGCCGCGCACGATTTGTCGAAGGCATCGAGAAAGACCCCCGCGATGGGCACAATAGTTCTCGGGTTTAGGCACGCGTACTTGACGCGGTCTTCGCTGGAGTCATCGCTCTCCTCGAGGTACATGAGCAGGGCCATCGACACCCGCACGCGGTACGCCGGCTCCAAGAGCAACGTCTCGAAGAGCCGCGTCACAAGCGGCAGCGACTGCAGCGCCTGACCGATACAGATGGCCTCCATCCACTTCCACGCGTTCTGGCGCGTCGGCAGGCGCGGGTACCAGTGTGCGATGGCCAACTTCAGCACGAGGTCTGCCTCGGCTTCGTGGCCTTGCCGCAGCAGCGCAAACACCTTCTTTTGCACGGCGTCCACAGGCCCAAGCTGCGGCTCTGCGAGCTCTGGCGCCAGCGCCAGCAACATCTCGAGCGCCTCGTACGCGAGGCAGGCAAGAGACCTTGTCGCCGCCGTCGCCGAGAGGCCGGCGTCTGCAGCCGCCCAGAGCAGAGTCGCCAGCTGTGCCAGAAACTCCTTCTGCGTACGCACGGACATTCGAAACACAAGCGGCGGCCGGACCTCGAGCCAGCCGCGCGTTGCAAGTTGAGTCCACTCGCGCAGCAGCACGTGCGTGAATTCGAGTACGCAGCGCTGAAGCGCAAAGTGATGGGTCCGGTCCGTTTGCCCGAAGAGCGTCTGCAGCGCCATGAGCAAGTGCCGCGGGTGCACGAGGCACAGCGGCATCGCGACCACGTGGCCCTTGGTGACGGGCTTGGCCTTGGCCTTGAGCGCATCCTTGTCAGCCTTGGGCTTAGGGCCGCGCTTCTTGGTGCCTTTGGCCGCCGTCGCCGACGTTGCGGTTGCCGGTGCGAGGAGATCCTGGACGCTCTCGCGGAGCTGGACGAGCTTCAGCGTGCTCTCGAGCTGCTCTGGGCAAAGCCGGCTAGAGCGCATGCCGTCGTCTTTGCCCTAGAGCCGCCGCATGAGCGACTAACAAACGTCCGCCACGTACCCACACAAAGTTGAGCACCACGTCGCAGAGCTGGAGGAGGTCTGAGGCACGGTCGACGGTCGCGGGGTCGGTTACAGGGGCGGCCAGCTCGTAATCTTGCAACTCCATGTGCAAAAGCCGCTCCAAGACGATGCTGACCTTCTCGGGTGCGCACGTAAGCGCGAGGTCTAATAGCAAGGGCGTCGCTTCGTCCGGCTTGAGGTGCAGCGCAGGTGTAAGCGCGGCGTTGGCCTCAATGGCGCTGCTTAGCGCGGACCACACGAGGTCGTTGACGCTCGCAGCCAGCTCGGGGCTCTGCTTCACGAGCCGCTTGAGCTCCGTGTACAAAATGGCCCGGACAGCCTTTTGGCACGCCATCGCGCGCCGGAACATGCCGGCGAACTGTCGAAAGACACTAGGCAAGTGACCGGCGTCAAACTCCATGGCGTCAATGTCCAAAATTGACTGCGACTGCGACACGAACGCGCGCTGCGTCAGCGACTGCGACGACAGCGGGCGCGACGACGTCGGTAACAGCATTTGCGTCAAGTATTTGGGCTTGGCGGTGGCTGCTTGGCTGACGCAGTCAAGTATAGCGCAGAAGCCATAGATGGCTATGGCCCGCGACGACTCTTCGCGGCGAAACATGGCTTTGCGGAGCGTCAATACCAGCGCGTTGCGCAAGTGGAGCTTGTGACGAAGCACGGGCGCCAGCGTGCGCAGCACGGCCCGACCGACATCCACGGGCAGCCCAGGGAGGTACTCGAGCAAGTCCCGAAGCCGGTCGAGAAAAGGCGCGTCGAGATCCACGACGCAGTGGTGCAAAAGCGCGCCAAGGAGTTTGATGTGCGGCAGCCGCGCCGGAAGTGCCGCCATGGACGACGTTGCAAGGCACCAGTGCACGACTTCGTCCAGCACGCTGAGTCGCACACAGTCGTTGTGCCGAAACGTGTACAGAATCACTTGGATACCGACGTCGAGTACTTTGGGTGCCGGTGACTCAAAGAGCGCAAAGCCAAGGGCGACGGCGCTCGAGAGCAAACTCTCCATCTGGCCGCGATCGAAGGCTTCGAGCACGTCCAGAAGAAGGTTGACACCGTCTATTTGCCGAGTGAGTCTTGCGTCGGGTCGCATACCTACCTGTGGTCGTTTCCGCAAGCTGTGTGAAGAACTCAATGCAGCACTTGTCGATCCGGGGAGTGAACTTGGTGTGTGTTCGTAGCAGCAAGAGGAGCGCAAAGTGCGTCGCCGTCCAAGACCCCGTGAGGCGGTGCGGCATGAGCATTTCGAGTAGCACAGCGCCGAGTACCGCATCTTGGCCCACGAGCTTGTCGAGCTGGTAGAGGATCGTGGCCTGAAAAGCCCGGAGCTCCGTGGGGCCGAACGCAGGTCGCCCACAGGGCGCACGGTGGTGCTTGGGCTTGGAGGCCTCGATGCCAAGCTGGTCCAGGTGCGCAACGATGCATTGGAGAACAGTCTTCTTGAGGTCGCGGCTGTGGTCGCGCACGAAGAGCAGCAAGTGGTAAAAGAGCCCGGGCAAGAGCGCAAAGTCGGGCTGCACAGTCGCTTCCACAGGCGTCATTTCGACCGTGAGCTGGGCGAGGAACTTGGTGGTAATGGTGGCGTGCTGATCCGTTGTCCACGCGACATCTCGAAGGACATGCACCATCTACGCTTGAATATGCATCGGCTCCCGAGAGAAGTGAAGGCAAGGAAACATGTTACCTGAGGCAGGAGACGAAGTGGCCAGCGAGCTTGGAGCAGCCGGTCGAGGGACCGGTCCACGTACATAGCGCCCGTCCACTCCATTTCCTCGCTGAAGTCCCACGTGGAGGGCGTGTGTGTCGGGATTGTGGAGTTGGCAAAACAGAGCATGCGTCCATATAGATGGGGGAGGAGATCTACAGGTGGAAGGGGCATCGGAATCACGCAAGCTGCCTCCTCTTGATCGCGATACGCCTGCTCAATCCCCAGCAGCACTTGCTCGATGAGCGTCGGTACGCTCGTGACGTCGAGCGTATCAACTTCCCGCTGGAGGAGGTCCACGAGCTGCGTGCAGAAAATGATGTGGCTCTTGGTCTGTGCAAGGTGGCTTTGCATGAGCAGCGCGAGCAACGTAAGGAAAAGCGCACGCCGGCGGACCTCAAACTTGCGCGGGCGTGCACCGAGGTCGCCCTTCGAGGAGCCTCGGAAGAGTCCCTTAACGAAGTCGAGAAGATCAAGGAAGTCCATGTCCGCGTAGAGCTGATGCACAGTCGCTTGGATCGTGTCGTCGTCAAGATCGGTGACAGTGTCGCGGATTGCCTGGCTTGGTAGGATGTCCGCGTCCATCATGTCCAGGTCGTCATCGGCGTCGCCCCAGACGTGCGCGTCGGCTTGTCGGTTGAGCTGCCGCTGCTGCGCCAGGACGCGCTGTGCCCGTGGGTCCATGCTTTAGATCGCGCGGCAAATGCGTTTACGCTCCAAACGCGCCAACTTGGCTCCCCAGGATCCTCCGGAAAGAACCCGGAGCTCATTCCGGTTCGTTTCCGGCAACTTGTAAAAAGCTGTCAAATATTATTTGACACTATTATCGTGAAATTCGTTTGTTGGAGTTAATGATTTAGTATACTCGTACTCCTTGCCTAAGATGCCACGACAACGGAGCATGAGAGCGAGCTGCGTTTGCCTACCGCATGGAACACAATGTTTGATATGGGATTGAACTCTGAGTTGTTTCCGAAGCTTGAGATGAGAGAATGGACAGTGAAAATGGACGTTCTCATGAATCAAACTATTTGGGTGACTTTAGGTGTCAAAAGGCGTCAAAACAACAAAAATAGCACAAAAACCATTGGTGGGGGGAAATTGGTGCCTCATGCTCCGAGCGTCATTTTGTATTTTGCATTTTCACACGCGAATCGATGTCGAGGATTCAATTGATGTTGCTAAAACCAAGATCTGCTCTGAATTTAGTTGAGGAGAACCCCCTTAATAGGGAGTACAGCACTGATGAATCCATTCTATTATATCCGAACCTAGTGTACACATTAGACCACGTATCAAATGATGTTGCTAAAACCAAGATCTGCTCTGAATTTGATTGAGGAGAACCCCCTTTCGAGGGAGTACAGCACTGATGATAATACACAACACATTGAAACACCGCTATCTATCTAAATTAACAAGATAACCTTAAGTTGCCCATCGTTCATCATTACACGCGTGGAGTACTATGACAAAGCACAAAAATGACCAAATCTTATCTTGGACCACGCGTGATAATAAGCGAGGAACTGTCATTACATAAAGTTACATGGTACGCAGACATTCCTAAAGGCTAATAATGAGATTTGTGATCGCGCCTGTGGTGCATGTGCAGTGTCTGTTGGACAAACACTTCCTTTCGGGTCACAGTCGTGGGGAGACCATACATGAGCTGCAGGTTTCGTACGTCACCACTGCTGAGGGCTTTACGCTGGCCGAGGACTTTGGACGCTTCTTCATCGCAGTCATCTTTCGTTGGGATGACGCAGCCGTCATCTTCGTCCTCGTCGATGGCGCAGTAGTTGATGCTTTTGTCCTTCGGGAGGCAAACTCCGTAGCCGTAGTGCATGATCGAGTAAATGTCGTACTGCGTCACGACCGCTTCTCTGATCGCCACGTAATTGCTCAGTGAGGCGCCCATCGACGGACCGCGCAACACGAGTGCCTCGGACGCTGGGTGTACATGTTCATGCATGACGCCGAGTGCATGCAGCATCTCGTGCATGATGGTACCTTTGCCGAGCTGGAACGCGTCAGGCATCAAGTTGAGCTTCTGCCCTGCCTTGTGGCGGTACCCAACTTCGGAGTACGTCCCCCTAGGGCTTGCATTCTGGTCAATCGATACATAGTGTGCGCAGCCCCCGCAGATCGCTTCTCGAGAACGTGATGCTTGACAGCTTGCTTTGTCCAAGAACGTCAAGCCGGTGGCGTCCGCAATCGTGTCGAAAGCGGCTGCGATTAGTTTACGCTCGTCGACCTTGAACGGACCGTCAACTTCGTAGCACAATGTTGCTTGGGGCCAAAGCCGCCACTTTCGGTTAGTGGCGAGCCCCAGGCGCCGCTTGGCTTCAGCCTTGCGGCAGTCGACAGCGATATCGAATGCGCCGTCCGCAACGCCGTCCTCTTCGTAGCACGTGAGAACTCCGTCGTTGCACACTTGATAGATCGCGCCGTCGTCGTTGGGGACGCCAAAAATGTACTTCATTTGACCAGAGGCGAGAAGCTTCGTGCCCGCGGCGTTGTGGATGGAGTCCAGCGGAAGGCGGCATGGGGCGGTAGCAGCGGCCGCCGTCACCACACAAGCGAGAAGCGGCACCTTCATCGCGTGGCTTTAAGAGGAGAAATGCGGAAGTGACGTTGATCATTTGGATTTTCGTGGCGCCAGTCAAGCCAATCACCAGCGCTCGTGCTCTGCCCCAGCCCGCATGGTCGGACAAAAACAATCACCGGGTTTCGCACAGAACGCTCGTTGGACATCCTCTTGTCTGTGATCGTAAAGGTCGAGCTTTTTGCATACTGTCCCTCTCGGCTCGCAAACAGAAGCATGAGCTCTCATTGAGATATCTTATGAGAATATTTGAGCGACGTATCATATTACTCTACTATGAGCTCTCAATTGGGGCTATAATTCTCTTTCAGCTCTCGACGAAAAACGGCTCTCAAGAGCTTATCACGCTGAGCTCTCAGAGAGCCGCAGCTTAACGCTCTCCACCACTTGTCCAACTGGACAAAAGCCGAAGTGCAAATCTTATCCATTCCAGTGGTAGGTACCGTACGAGTCATGGACCCGCTGCCTAATGAGCGACCCTATGTATTAACAACAAGTTTCAAGTGTAGAAATGCTGGGTGATACCAAGAGCTTCATTTTATTGCTTGGTAGTTGTAGCGGCTTGAGGAAATGAGTCCAGGTTCGCAATTTGTGCGAACTACAAAAAGCCATGCCGGCCAAGTAATGTACGAGGACTCGACGGCGGTGCGATGAATTGTGCACCTACAATACGCTGCCAATTGACGTCCGTTGCATTATATTCTTGATGACGATGGGATGGAGCGACGAGGGTTGCATTTCAAGCAAGGGATGCATCAGTCAAGAAACAATTGGCTGTAAAGCCACGAAGAACAGTCGTCCTTGTACTGTATTTTCAATTATTTATGAACACTCTGCCCAAACAAGTTACTAGTACAAGCATTCCTCGATGCGAAAAAGACCCACGGCTTATCAGTCCAAACGAACAGCAGTGACTCCGCCCGTTCCAAAGCATCGATTGGCTTCATGTTGACGAGTTATTCGACATACCTCAAATTCCATGTTCCGATATAGTATAACTGTGTCCGCGGTCGTGCAATGCATTATCTTTGCGATCCTAGGTTGTTCACAAACTTATTTAGTGCTGCTTCGTAGTCGGTGGCGCCGCGCCACGTCTTGAACTTCTTGACGCGACACGGTGGTGGGAAGGCCGTAGAGTAGTTGGACGTTACGAATATCGCCCTTGCTGAGCTTCAAACGCTGCCCGAGCACTTTCGAGGCATCGATGTCACAATCGTCCTCAGTTGGCACTACGCACCCGTCCGACTCATTCTGATCGATGGCGCAGTACTTGACCCCGCGACTCTTTGGAAGACACAAGCCGTGGCCGTAGTGCATGATCGAGTCCACATTGTACTGTGTCACAAGTGCTTCCTTTACAGGAACGTAGTTGCTCAACGCAGCAGACAGCATCTGCCCACGACCCCGTAGCACAACGGCCTCTGCGGCCGGGTGGGCATGTTCGTGAATGACACCAAACGCGTGCAGCAGTTCATGCATGATGGTGCCTTTGCCAGCTGTAAAGGCCGCCGGCATCAAGTTTAGTTTTTGCCCAGCGATTCCGCGATATCCGATTTCCGCAAAGGTTCCATGGTGATCCCGTTCCTGCTCGATGGATACGAAGTGTTCACAGCCGCCACAGATCTGGTCGTGAAGGCGGTGAGTGGCGCAGGCATTCAGCTCCACCATGGCCAAGCCTGTGGTCGTCTGGATTTCGTGCATCGCGGCATCAATTAATGCATGCTCAGCTGCACCAAGGGAATCCGAAATCACATAGCAGAGAACAGCCTTCGGCCAGAGCCGGCGTTTTCGATCTGTGGCCAGACCGAGGCGACGGATGGTGCCCACTGCGGCGCAGTCGACTACCTTGTCGACGGGGCCATCCGCTGTCCCATTTTCTTCGTAGCAAGTAAGAGACCCCGTATCACAGACCCGGTAGATGGCCCCCGCTTCTTGGGGACGTCCAACGATGTACTGCAGTTGACCCTGTGTCATATACGCGGGGCTCAGAGGATTCGTCACTGCGCCGAGAGGTACGAGGCACGTGGTCGTCGGTGTGCGGCCGACCCACGCCACAGCCAGCCAGTACAACAAACGAAAGACAAGGTCCATGAAATAATGCCAAATGCAGTGTGTGGGCCTTAGTGACGAGGTGGGCTGGAGTTTCTTGGTTGCGAGGCGGCGCATGGGAAGGTGCGTACGATTGTCACCCTCGTGTTGAACTATGTGGAAAGGTATACATTCTGAACAAGCTATTGCATCGTTCTCTACTTCTCGCGGATTAAACCGTTGTCCCTTCATCGAATATTGGGCTTCTCCAGGAAAACGGAGTTGGTGGAACCGGTGGGCGACACAGCTTCGTTTGGCTTGGCACGAATTTGCCCCCTATTAAATATTAAACCATAAAGACTAGCGAGTTCAAGAATGCAAGGGTAGTCTACGCCGTAGAAATACTGACGGAGTAGTCCAATTAAATTAAGTTGCTACGTTGTGATGGAACGGGAAAATGGTTATGTAAGCGCAATACCAAGAGACAAAGCATCTTCACGTGTGCCGCCCGCCCAGCGGCATCACAGGTGAAGGTAACCAGGCAACCAAGGAGATGGAATAGTCATTGAACATGCTGTGTCGTTGGGGAGGCCAAAAATGTACCTCAGTTGCCAGAGGCGAGAAGCCTCGTGCCCGCGGCGTTGTGGATGGCGGCTTTGGACGGCAGCAGCGACGGCGGCTACCACACAAGCAAGCAAAGTTAGCTTCATGCGTTTGACTCCGATTCGGGAGATAGGAAAATGCGCACGGACAAAAGGGTTTCGTTAGCGCGAGAAGGCTCAGTCGCGCACACTTCCACATCGCCCCTGGTTATCCCAGAGGCAGCAACGCCTTTCGCAGTTACAACTCTTTGCAGTTACATACGTCAAGAGCGGTGGTAAATCTGTGAATTTAACTGAGTGGTGAATTAACGTGAGTGAAACGGTTTTCAATATTTCACTCACTACACCGTGTGATCGTGGCTTGATTGGGACAAAAGCAACGAAGCTCTGTGAGGCTCTACTCCACGGATCAGCGCTACATCTAAATAGCGCGCTGCATGCACTTGCGAATACTCTCTGAATACATTATACTTTAATACGAAGCGAATATGTGCATCTGGCGATGCAAATGCGCTGCTTCACCTGTCTCGTCGTCATGAGAGAAATATACCACTGCGTCAAGACAACAAGGATGCTCAGCGTCCTATTAGTGCGACCAAACTGTGCGTTTGGTGAAGTTAACAGGACAGGCTATGCGAACTGGGCAAGCACAGTTCGCGACCGTCGGTGCAGTGGTGCGCGACGATTGTTGCTAAGCGCCTGATGGACTCACTATTATCTGTGTGTTGCTCGCAAGGCGACCTTACCCAAGATAACGTGGTGTTGTTGGCCTTCATCACGTCCATCACCGTCTCATGCCGGGCAAAGCACACTCGCCAGCTCGAGTCGGCTTTAAACGGCTGGCTCTAGCTCAATAAAATAAACTCGAACCGAACCGTGGTGGCCCCTCGGTGCATTCCGATGTGCATTCCGATGGACATATGTGGGTCATTTGTCGGTCTTAATGCACATCACGTCCACTAACTCCTGTATCTTGCAGCATCCTCCAACTCCCAGTAAGTCCCAAGTCATGGACAAAACACTGAATGTTCATCAGCATTTGGCTGGGACTTAATGTGCATCACTGCACGTTGTATCTTGGGTTGAAAAATAGAGATCTAATTTTCACACCTAGGGACGGAAATCTCACTCATGTAAAATCACGTGTATCGCAATAAGCTGCTGTGGAAGACTGCAGGAACCACATGCCTGATTTGGCCTCGGCAAGGTAAGGTAAAAGTTAATGTGTAAGGTTATTGGGAATTACATTACCCTACCTTTTACCTTACCTTTTAAAAATTCGTTACCTTTACCTATACCCTACCAGTTACCACTTTTACCAAGTATTTACCAGGTAAATGACCTACTTTTTAATAAGAGCCACATCGTCGAAAAGTATTGTACAATCTTTACATGAAATCCGCCTGGATATTGTCAAATGCACTATTAATGTACTCCAGAAAGCCATCTTCGAGCATGTGCTCGTCAAAACCAGCGTCTTCGTCTTCGACGATTGCAACGCTTCATCTAGGTCATGTGCCTGCACGATGCCGAGGCTAGAAACATGGCCGCGGCGATCCCGAGGGGACTTCACAACACCAGATCGAAGCCATGAGGGAAAGCAAATAGCCTTATCTCTGCGGATAAAGAATGGCTTCGTGCAGAACCGCTGTCGTTTTCGCCGTCTACTGCCCAGGGAACGCCTGCGATGTATTGCGCACTTCATAGCACAGGGACCTTGACCAGCCAGAGGTGTAAAGCCAGAGTGGTAGGGTAATTACCCGGTAATTACCTTTACTTTACCTCTAATAAAGCTAAAGGGTAAGTGAGATTTTGACTTTTACCACTACCCCATGGCAACCACGTTGATTTTACACTACTTTACCTTGAAAAATTACCTATTACTATTGACTTACCATTATACCTAAAGGTAAAGTGTATTTTACCCTACCTTGCCGAGGCCTATGCCTGATCACTGAGGCTCATTTCTTTGATGCTGGTGAGAGGTGGGCGAGCGCGCCGTCACCACATGCACAAGGTCGCGAAAGCCCTTTCTTTCTCGGCGGCACCAACACCGTCACATCCTGTTAAAATCATTGATCTATTTTGACTTCCCCTCATCGACGTCAACAGAAAACAATTCCCTACGCTCGCGAAATTGACAAGGCATTACCCAATACTTGGGATTTGAATTACATTCATTTCGAGGTGACGAACACTTCGATGCCAAATTGGTGCGTTGGTCTCGTTGCTCAGGGAGTTACAACACCAATTCCTTTAATTTGGCCATTTGTCCGATATATTTGTCCAAAAACCAACTATATTGTGCCTAGTGTCCATCCACTTAAATTGGACCGGCGTCGAAACACTTGGTGGACATGTTAACTCGCGATGGAGAATATGACTACTTGTATACTTTATTACTTTACTATTTTGAACATGAATGACACCAATCACAAATACACTCTAAGCTTGAACGGACTCGTTGCCCCACGAGTCGTCAAAGTAATCGGCGAGGATGCGCGTGACGATCATGTTGCCGTTGACATTCGTCGACGTGCAGATGCGGTCCAAAAGAAAGTCAATGGCTACGACGTAAACAAACGCACCGGGCAGGGCCACGTTTGGCAAGACAGTCTTCCAGACAGTCATGAGCATCACAAGTGCCGAGTTAGGCACGGGGGCCGTCCCCATACACCCGAGGAGGCTCACAAAGAAGAGCACGACGAGCTCAGGCCCGCGCAGCTGACCGCCGACGCCAGCGACGTTGGCCATAAACACCGTCATGAGCGGGTAGTAGAGGCCGGGGGCGTTAAGGTTTACGGGCGTGCCCAGGCACATCATGAGCTGCGCGAGTTGACGGGAGACCTGACGCGTTTGGTGCACGACCGTGACGGCAACAGGGAGCGTCGCCATGGATGACGAGCAACCAAAAGCGAACACGTAGGCAGGGACCAGTTGGCGCAGGTAGTGGTACGGGTTCTTTCGTGTGAAAAGGAAGAGGAAGATGGGCATGACAACGAGGACATGGCAAAGGACACCGCCAACGAAGAAAAGAATGAGGTAGCCGCCTTGCGACACGATATTCGTCGACTTGTTGGAGCTGTACGACACGATCGACGACGTGAGGAGGAAAAAAACAGCGAACGGTGTGAGTTTGAGCACGGCGTTGATCATGAGCAGAAGTGTGTTACGCGATTGACGCAAGATCGTGAGGAGGTAGTTGGAGCCAGCGCTGTCGCTGTGGGACTTGGCGACCGCAACCCCGAGGGGCAGCGCAAACATGAGCACACTGAGAAGGGATCCGGTGGCCAGGGCGCTGAAGATGTTGTCAGGCACGACGAGGTTGATAATAGCGATCACTTGCTCCGTAAGCGTCAGGTCCTGGAAGGCCGTGTTGGTGCTGAGCACGTGGTTGACGTCCGAAATGGTGAAAAGAGCGCTTGCGTTGGCCACGGTGGCGTCGCAGGCCATCGAACCGTTGGCAAGGGACTCGAGATACATGCCGTTAGCACATTTGAAGCCGAGCAAGATGCTGTTGGTCGAGTTGCTTCCAGCGGTGACGGGCCAATTGGCGTTGAAAACCGAGTTGTACACAAGCGCGACGACCATACCCTGCATTGTGGAGAGCACTGAGGTTGAGAAAAGCACAGCAGCCGTGCGCCACGTGAGGATCGACGTCTTGTTCAGGACCACAATTTCGGCGATGGACACCGTCATGGTGCAGAACACCATTGGCACGATGAGACACCGCAGCGCGCGCACAAAGAGGTTGCCGGGCAGCTCAAGCCAGAGTTCGAGATCCGTGCTGATGTTGAATTTGGAGAGAATGAGACCGAGACCGATGCCAAGGCCCGCACCGATGACAACGGCCATCGAATTGAAAAAAGTTGCTGTCTCACGCGAGTCGTAGTTGCCATGGGGCGCCGCGGGGGCCTGGCCTTCGAGAATGGGGTCGTCCTGAAGTGCATACAGCCCCACCGGTGGGGTGGAGGGGGCTGTATCTTGGGGTGTCGATCGGAAATTGGTGCGAGCCATGGACGATTCGTAGTGGGCCGGACGTCGCTCTTGGCTGCTTGTGGACGAGAGCCCGCTGCTGAGCATCGGCGGTTTGTTCATGGGCTCAGGTTCATACAAGTAGATGCCTTTACGTGGCGGGTCCATGGTATACTGCGGTGTACAGTAGAGAGTGAATTGAGATGT
Source organism: Achlya hypogyna (assembly GCA_002081595.1). Lineage (NCBI taxonomy): Eukaryota > Oomycota > Saprolegniomycetes > Saprolegniales > Achlyaceae > Achlya > Achlya hypogyna. Next base: position 68,983 of record JNBR01001828.1, on the reverse strand, counting down.
GCTTGCCTGCCTTGTTATAAGGAGAAGAGATGCAGAGGCGGTGCCCAGCTGATCAGAAGCATGTATCACTTTTGGAGCAGATGGCCCCATGACAGCTAGAAGCTCCACGATCGGGAGAGGGTGTAATTCGCCTAAACCAGTATCGATTGTGATCAGCTGTTGCACGCATCACCTTAAAGACCTGCACTCCACAACTCAAAGGAGCCAATTTTTCCTGGACTTTCTTTTCATTTGGCCAGCACACCGCTTCAAGGTGGGTGCACAGGATCAGATGTGCGGTTTAAAATGGACAGGCCCATCATAAACGCATTCTTCACCGAGCAACTGGCTGGATGCTATAGTCTGCGTCGTGCAAAAACGAGGAGCTGGAGTTGGGCCCACGGCCTCTTTTCACCTCTGGAACCCTTGCGAACGAACCGCCACAGCAGTACACCTTTAAACACAGAGTTGTTATAGCCAGGAAACGCTATTACTGTAGTCCAGCTGTCACTGATTTTGACTTGTTGAGCAACCACGCCTGGAGCAAACCCATACCAAAAGCAGGGGCAGCCCTGACCAGATCAACATGGAGATCGCTCCAGTGGGTCGGTTCAGTTGTAAACGTCATATTGTCCCCTTCCCATATGGGATAAGTATCATGGAGCAATCGGAGGCAAGTGCACTTTGCCTTATCCCTCTGTGGTGCTCAGATTGCTCAGTGTCTCGAGACGCAACCTGAGGAACAGGGCAACTGCTCTGGCCCACGCAATGTTACACCGATTACCAGCAGACAGACACCTTCCTTTACACTGGGCATCGGCTACAAGTAGAAGACCATTTCGAACCAAATAGAAACGAAGTGACTGGCGTCTTCATGTCTAAGGGTTTGTTAATATCGCCTGATGATATCGTGGGACTCTGACGGGCCAATTGCACTTGCCGGTGTCTAACGTTGGTGCAAAACGTTTACTCGTAAATGTCATCAACTATTTAAACAAAATACTATGGTAGGAAACATTTTTGGCCAAGCATGCTTATAATCATTAGTCAAAGGCCATGGTTTGGATCCGTGTCAATCACGACTATAAGTGCATTTACTGTGGTTAACGCTCTGGCTGGAAAATCGCCACCGCCAAGCCCGCAGGGTCAAGGGTCCAGCGTCAAGGGCCGACCCATCTAAAATTTAGATCGAGATATCTACCTGAAGATAAGTCCATGGAAATTTGAAGGGCTTGTCCAGGCAATCCCGACGGAGATGATGGCGAGCTGACCGCAGTAGCTTCAGAGCGCGACACGTCAAAGGGCAACTTCACTCAACGCGCTGGCGCCATTGACGATCTTCGTGGGACACTTGTATTACATGACTGAGTGGACCGTTCATGACGTCGCCATCGCGAAGCTGCGTTGTTTGTTGAGAAGTCCCCAAGGTGAAGACGTTAGAACCGACAGAAAACAATGGTTTTTATTTCCTACCAACAAACGAATGATTATAAGTGCGGACTTGACCCTGAAAAGTAGTATGTGTCCGCTGGTCAGCAAGCGTGGTCCTTTGCAAGACTCAACAAGCACCGAGTCTCCGACATCGAGTGCTGCTGTCGGTGACACGTACATGGTAAACACTATTTCCGTCGTCTCCTCGGAAAACCTCGATAGAAGCACTTAATTTTGATACAAGCGCATTTGTTGCTGTTTCTTTTTGGCCAATCAGCACCTGCCAACCACATTTCACTGACTGAGAGCCGACGACGACGATGGGCAACAGCGACAGCAAGTCCAAGTTCCGCGAGTCCGTGTACAAGCTGAGCAACGAAGAAGTCTCGAGCCGGCAACTGGAGTTCTGGGACAAGCTGTGGAAGATTCCGACGACGGCCGAGGTAGGCCATTGGGTGGCGCCGCCGGCTCATGCCCACCTAGGAAATCTTCACGCTTATTCAGCCCGATGACATTCGCATGCTGCGCCAGAAGCAACAAGCCAACCTGAGCACGATGCTCACACAGGCCATCTCGCAGCTGCACCAGATCGTGGATACGCCGCTACCCAAGTACTACCCGCAGGCTGTTAACTGCATTCGCGTGCTCACACGAACTATGCCCTTCATCCTTGAGGTTGACCGCCTCTCTCGCCTACGTCAGGGCCTTACTCACCTTTACTACAGGATCGATCGGACGACTTTGTGCAGCAGCTTCTTTGGGGACCACTTCCCGTCGCCGAGGACGCTCCCACGCCCGCGCCTGCAACGTGCCTTGCCGAGCGGCTCATCGACGCGACCATGGGCCTGCTCTTCCTCCCTGACTTCACAGTGTCGGCGTCGGCGTACAAAGCGTACCGCGAACAGCTCTCGGGGTCGACCGCGAGCGCCAAGGTGTACCCCTCTCTCCTATGGTACTCGGGCGTTGGGTACCCCGACGCTTCCGCGACGCACGCCGTCCAATACGATAAGAACCGCAAGGAAGTACTCAAGCTCCTCCTCACGTGCTTCTCCGGCATCTTGTACCACACGGCCGGTGCGTTCCTGCCATCGACCGATTGCCCTAACGCTCGTAGACTCGTGCGACCAGTCGACGGACCCGTTCCTGGCTTACGCCACACGGGAGGACTCGGTCTTCTCGCCGACGCTCTTCTACTCACTAGTAAACGTCACGCTGCTCTACGACCCCGTCGGCTGGGGTGTTCCATATGCTGGATCGCTCGTCGCGGACGAGCGCGAGACTCTTGTCGACATCTCTGTGCAGGTGCTGCTGGTGCTGCTGGACTTTGGCAAGCCCGCCGTCGAAGTGGATGGCGAACTCACGGTAGGCGCTTTCCGCAGGGTTGGAGTGCTTATGCTTGGGTAGTGCGGCAACAAGTACCGGGAGCTCCTGTCAACGATCCACCGAGAGTATACAACCGTTGCGGCAACGACCGCTCATGCGTCGTAGAGAGGACTTTGAGCTGATCTTTACGGGCCTCGCCAAGCTGCTCAACAACTACCACCAGAGCATGAACACGATTCTGCCCAACTCGATCAAGCAGATCAAGTGCCACCAAGAACTACTGGTGCTCCTGTGGAAGATGCTTGATGAAAACAAGGCCTTCTTGAACTATACGCTCAAACGCGCTGACACCAACAAACTGGTCGTGCCGTTGCTTTTCCTCATGTACGAAGGGCGCAAAGAGCCGTCCAAGGTTTGAACTCGTTGCCGGTGGCGCTTTCGTCACTTAGAAGACGATGCGTAGGTCGGGATGATCCACATTTGCACCTTCATCCTGCTTCTTCTCAGTGGCGAGCGGGACTTTGCCGTGAACCTCAACAAGCCGTTCGATCTGAAGCTGCCGCTGGACCTGCCACCGTTCAATGGCAACCACGCGGATTTGCTTGTCGTGTGCCTGCACAAAGTTATCGTCAACGGCTTTGAAAAGCTCAACTCGGTGTACAACTGCTTCCTTACGATCATTTCCAACATCTCACCGTACATCAAGAAGCTTAACATGGTACATTGCGGTGCGCTGGCCGTCATCCCACCTGCTGTAGGTGTCGAGCGTCCGGCTGCTTCGCCTCTTCAAGCTCTTCTCCCAGCCGCGCTACTTGTTCGACAACGAAGCCAACCACCACTTGGTGTTTTTCCTTCTCGATACGTTCAACAACATCATCCAGTACCAGTACGAGGGTATGTTAACTCCCGTTGTCGGCGGTTGTAATTCCGATCCAGGCAACGAACAAATGGTCTACGCCATGGTGCAAAACAAAGATCTTTTCCACAAGCTCAACGCGCTCACGATGCCCATGACCCAAGCCACGCCGCGCAGCAGCAGCGCGGTACCCGCCGCCGAAGACGAAGCCGAGAGTGTGCCGTCCATCGTGCCACTTGTCGCTCTCAACGACAATCCGTCTTCGGAAGACTCGACCGGAGATGAGCCGTCGTCTACCAAGTCGGCCCGGGCGCCCGTGCCGGCGCCGGTGGTTGCTGGCCGCTTCGTACCGACGGAGGCGTGGATCCAGTCGTGGAAGAAAAAGCTGCCGCTCAACACGTCGCTGCGGCTGCTGCAGTACCTTGTGCCGCAGCTCGAGGACGCGTGCGAGCTTGCTGGCGGTAGTCTCGATGAGACCTCGATGCTCCAGTTCCTTCGCAGCACGACGATGGTGCGGTCGCGATAGACCTCTGCAGCGCTGAGTCTCGCTTAGGTGGGTCTGTTGCCGGTGCCCCATGCTATCGTGATCCGCAAGTACCAAACAAACCAGTTCACCAATTTGTGGTTCACGACCTTTACGTGGGGCGTGATTTTCCTTCGAAACCAAGGTGCGTGCCAATGGCAGCAAACAGCTCATGCGCTGCGTAGCCTTTCCCCTCTTTGATGGCGCCTCCATCACGCTCTTCACGATCAATGTTTTGTAAGCAGCCGCGCAATCGGAGCGCGGCTGTCACCCGTATTAGATATCTTTGGCTCCTCTCACACGTGTTTACCTGGGTGGACGGCCACTATCGTAGTGAAATGCATTTGTGCCTTGGATTGAATAGATTTGCACCAGATAAGATGCTAACACTCTTGGGGCTGTCCAAAATGCATGTTCCGCAAGTTTAACTGTTCATGATGCACAGATGTCCTTGAGGGGCCCCGCTTCCCACAAACAACCCTTTGCCTGTGCACGGTTGACACGTTGGGCATCATCGCCACTCAAGCATGTCCTATGGCTCCCAAAGCCGTGCAAGAAGGTCCCTTCCGGCCGCTTGCAAAGCGCCTGTGAGCCACCCGTTTGTTTGCACTGGTCAATGGGTTGGTGAGTATGAATCGGTGGGGTGGGAACATCGACGTCCCCAGTCTCCCGTCGCTGGAAGCCACGCAATGCAGCATCAGGAGTCTGGCAGGATGAATCGTCATCCCAGCCCTGTGTAATGAGTATTTTATCGTGCAGTTCGGCCATTTAACTTCGCACCCTCGCGGCCGAGTCTGGACGGGCGGATTCAAGAAGTTGTACAAATTGTTGGTGAACTATGGTGATGCTTTCTTAGAGTCCCGGAGATCGCGTTTTCGCTAGAGAGGTGCCTCCAGCACAACGTGTGCTTGGGTCCAAGCATTTATCGAGGGCAGAATCGAGAAGAGCAGTAGCTAACCAGGCTGCTTTTGTCATCAAGCTGCACCTCCACCACGCCCTTATCAAAGAAGACCCAACATCCGCACTGCGACGACTTCTGATCGTGCTTCGACGCCAAGCATGGCCCCGAGACCACATCGTCCCAGCCGCGGCATAAACAATCCATCTCGCCACTTACAGCCTCAAAAAAAGTCCACACATTTAGACTAGTCGCATCCTAGTATTTACATTTAATTGACCACTTCAACTACAGAATCGAGAAGAGGCTGCTCACAATCATAACTTGACGGACTTGTTTCACTGCGCCAAGCTTAATCGTACAAGTCATGAAGTGCCATGGGATATTTGCAAGATGTCCTTGATGCATTTCACGTGACACAGCGAATATGAGGATACACCGTACGTAGGGTCACATTAGTCATAAAGTTGATGACGAGATGGCTAGGTCATCGGTAGAACGAAGTTGCGGCCAAGCAAGATACTGTCCACGCAAAGCTCGTTGGATATAATATTGTCTTCCCCGAAGACCAACGTGGACAACCGACGTCGCCGTTTTGCGCCCGGCCCATCTGCTTCGCAACCATCATTCCGTTGTCCGAATGCATGCGATGGAGTCAATCAGGTCGAGTTGGATGGGATCGATTAGATGCGAAATAGCCTCGTACTTCTGCGGCTTCGCATGTTTGTCTTAAAAGGAAAAATCGTTCGAGTTTAGAAATGTGGACATTCGCGCACAGATTGCCGAATCCACATTTCAGTTTTTATGCAATTTGTCGAAAATAACAATCCGCCAGGAACATGTGTTTTGTTGCGTTAATTGCACCTAATTTGCTAAACGGTCGATTTTGGAGGACCCGACGATCGCCATTTTACAACTTGCTTCAATCCGATCGATGGCTTCTCCCAACGACCCAAGCTACAACCACCTGTACGTGAACCTCGAGGAGGGTCTCCGTCTTCACTACGTGGACGTCGGACCTTGCGGTAATCGACGCGATACACACGGTTGAAAGCTGATTTGCACGTTAGACGGCATCCCGCTGTTGTTGCTTCACGGCTGGCCTGACTTGTGGTGGGGCTGGCGCGTATGGTGTTCCTTTAAGTCACCGATGTCTTACAACTCCTATTCGTAGCATCAAATCCAGTACCTCCGCCAAACGTACCGCGTGATCGTGCCAGACCAACCTGGTTTTGGCGCCACGACATCGCCAACGTCGCCCGCGTTTTACCGGCGCAAGAACCTCGCTGCCATTTACGCGAAGTTTCTCGGTTTGCATCTCGTACACGAGTGAAAATGACACAATATGACTAGATTACCTTAAGATTGACAAGGCGATTGTGATCGGGCATGACTGGGGCGGCAACATGGCGTGGGCCATGGCTCTATTCCAGCCGGACCGCGTCCTCGCCGTTGGCGCTGTGTGCACGCCGTACTTCCCACTCGCCCCTCAAAAGCTCACGCTTGAAACGATGGTCAAGCTGCAGCCCACGCTCACGTACCAGTTGTATCTCGTCCAGGATGAGACGCCCTCGCACTTCGAGGCAGCGATCGAAAAGTTTTTCAAGCTCATCTTCCAGTTCCCTGCAACCGTGCGGCCCTCTGACGCCAAAGACCTCAAGTCCATGATGGAGCGCTTTGCTGAATTCGAGTACGACCCGGCAACATCGCGCCGGGGGTTTACCGACTCCGACCTTGCCTTTCTCATTGACGAGTATGAGCGCCAAGGATTTGCCACCGGCCTCAACTGGTACAAAACGGTCGAGCTCGATTACGACGACAAAGTCGGCAAAGACCTTACGCTGCACCACGAGGCCCTCTTCATCGGCGCTACTCGGGACATGGCGCTGCCCCCCAGTATGAGCACTGGCATGGAGAAGATTGTGCCCAACCTGTCTCGTGGGCTTGTCGACAATGCTGGTCATTGGGTTCTCTGGGAAGCCCCGGACGAGGTGAACCAAATCCTTGGTGACTGGCTTGAGAAGACCGTCGACAAGCTTGGCCTCAAGGGGCCCTAGATCATTGGCGCGATGCCAATCGACATGAATTTTTGATTTGATACTTGATAAATATATTAAACCGTCACCTCAAACCATTAAGTTCTCACTTCAATTGCAATTTGTACAATGATGGAACTCCTAAATTAGGAGCAGCGCAGGACTAGTAGTACAAAGTTGCATCAAAGCAAGAAGCTCGCGCTCTAGACAAGGAATCTGGACATGATCCAAGCACAGGAGCACTGACCTTCCGGTAGTGCTGCGCATCGCTAGCATATAGTTGCATTCATGTAGACTGCTGGAATGCGCGTACATTACGCAACGCGGAGCGACATCAACTCATCGGACATTGCATTTCGTGAAAATATCGCACGCTCTCCAGTTCTCCAGCAACAATCAAAAGTGGTGGTAAAGTATTCTCAGCGGCACGACTCTCGGCTTCGGGAGAGGAAGCTACGTGCATGGATGCTTGAGCGACGGCGAAGGCAGCTCGCGGGTGATCACGACCGTGGACTCGCACTCTTGAGCTCTCGATCGCCGCCGACGTCGGTGGTTCCGTCTTTGGACGTGGCAACTCAGATTTCGCTCAAAAGTTAAAAATAGAAATTCCGGATGCGTCATCCGGATAGTAAAAACGTGCTTGGGAAATTCAATTGGCGCATCCGGTTAGGTGCGAGAAAGGCTGATTGGTGCCAGCCGCGGTCATTTCCGCATCCTCAGCACACGATGGACGCCCGCCACCTCGAGACGCAAGACGTAGTCCTCGAAGACGAGGAGATGATCCTCGAAGACGAGATCGCGCAGGAGTACGAGCTCGGCGATGTGCCAGGTACGCTTTCCTTGACCTGTGCAGCTGGCTCAGACGCCTTGTGGTAGATGAAGACGACGACATGGATGTCGAGGGCGACGAAAACGAAGCTGATGTCAGCGCTGAAATCGTCGACGATGCCCGCTTGGTATGCTTTGCAAGTCAATGCACGTCGAACTCACAATTCTCACAGGTCTTCCGCGGCCACACGGGACCTGTCTACGCGATTAGCGTCCACCCGCTCGACAAGAACATCATTCTCAGCGGTGGTGGCGATGATGTGGGCCTTATCTGGAGCATGGAGGACCTGTCGGTCAAGCATGTGCTGAAGGGCCACACGGATTCTGTCGTTGCTGTCGGCTTCAGCTTCGATGGCATGCTGGCCGCCACAGGTGGCTACGATGGCATCGTCAAGGTGTGGAATGTGCAGACGGGCGCACTCCTGCACACGCTCGACGGCCCGTCGCAAGAAATCGAGTGGATCAAGTGGCACTCCAAGGTCGAACCGCGTCCAAGCGGCGTCTCACCAGCACGATAGGGCAATGTTCTGTTGGCGGGCTCGGGAGACGGTACCGCGTGGATGTGGCTGGCCGCGACGGGTGAGTGCATGCACGTGTTCGCTGGCCACGAGGACAGCATCACGTGCGGCTCGTTTACGGGCTCGGGCAAGGTTTGTGGAGCAGACCGGGCGTTGTCTCATGGCGGCGCAGATGATCGCCACCGGCTCGGCCGACTGCACCGTGCGCCTCTGGAACCCCAAGACGGGCGAGTGCGCCCACGTCTTCCGTGGCAACGAATTCCACGAAGGCCCCATCTGCAACGTCATCTGCCACCCCAAGCAGCCCGTGATGATTTCGTGCTCGCAAGACGGCTCGGCGCGCCTGCTTCACATCCAGAACAAGCGCCAGCTCGCTACCTTCTCGCACGCCACGAACGAGGCGGCGGCCGGCACGATCGCTGCTGACGACAGCATGGCCGTCAACTCGGTCGAATGGTGC
>JNBR01001828.1:0-60119 GCA_002081595.1 Achlya hypogyna | reverse complement strand
GTAACAGCCACACACTGCCTGACGCACTTTGACTGTAGCGCTGGCTTCTGCAACACACTGAACTGGTGCGCGACCGCCGACCTCGGTGGTGAGCTGCGCATTTGGGACCTCGCCACGTACCAGTGCCGCCACATTTGCCGCCACGAAGCCGGTGTCATCAAGCTCATGTGGCACCCCACGGAACCGGTAAGACTCAAAGCGACATGGCATTTTCAAATGCCCATGTAGTTTGTGTACACGTGCACCGTCGACGGCATGATTCACATCTGGGACGCGCGCAGCGGCCAGCTCCAGCGGTCCCTCTCGGGCCACCAGGTACTTGCAACGTGTACAGGAACGAGGGCTCATGGCTCTTTAGGAAATGATTCTCGACATGGACCTCATCACGCGCAACGGTGCCCTCGCCGACCTCATCACGGCCAGCGACGACGAGACCGTGCGGATATTCAATCTCAACTAGGCCCGACTGGTTTCGTAACTAGCGCAATATCAGTCGAGTGAGCTCCAGAGTTGTTTTGCGTTAACTCTTGGGTTTGATCCAACTTGTCGCGCTGTGGGGCGCACACCACGCCTCTAAACGCACAGCGAGCAGGAGGCAGCGCATCGTGTAATGTCCACGGTTGCCATCTTCATTCGGCGATGGCTGCATTTCGCAGTGAATTGAATCGGGTCTCCGAGGCAGATGATCACGGCACGAGAAGCCAAGAGGAACTGGGTGGGCGACAACATCGAAAGGTTATATAGTTATATAATTCTCTAACTGATTGGGGTTAGCACCTACTCCTACACCAGCGAGACGCGGTGGGCTCGCAGATACGACTACTCTACGTGTCTCGGCGCGCTTACGCGTCGTACAGCACTTCGTTCTGGAAGCTCGAGCCGCTGGCAGCAGCGTCGGCGTGGGACTGGAACTTGAGCACTTCATTCTTGCCGAGGTCGAGCACCTTGCGGAAGTTGCGGCCAACGGCGCGCTGCAGCGGCTCGTTCACCGCCGTCTTGGTCCACACGGCGAGGCGATCCTGGCTCTTGCGCACACTCACGACGCAGCCGCAAACGTCGTCGTCATCCTCGAGGGCCTCGCCAATCAGTGCCAGCATCTGTGGCAAAAAGTCCATGAGCCTTAACAGTCATGCATGGGCAAGACGTACGACATGCATCCACGAGTCATCGAGCCGGGCACGGCGCTGGCGCGTGTTCGTCAGGATCCACTTGCCACCCTTCATGTTGATGGGGTCTTCCCACATGGGCCGGATGCCTTCCTTGAAGAGGTGATAGTTGCTGCCCGTCGAAAGCTTCGTCGGCGGCAAAACGTTGTTGAAGAGACACCAGAAGTCCTCGACCGTGTCGAACGTATAGATCTTCTTGAGGTTTTCCTCCCACGTTTCGGTCGCCAGCTTCTTCTTCGGGTTATCGTACCACAACACCCACTTGTGCTGCAACGGGTGCTATACATCGCAACCGCCTTTAGCTGCAGGCACGAGCCAGCACCACGACTACCTTGGGAACGATTTCCGCGGGGACGGCCTCGGTCTGCTCCGTGGCAGCGGCGGGCGCTTCAGCGGTGGCGGGCGCTTCCGTGGTGGCAGGCGCATCGGCGGCGGCAAGCGGCGTCTTCATCGTGGCTTCGTCCGACATGGTGGCGAAGGCGGAGGCTGCTCAAGTTGCGAATGAGCAACAATTGGTTTGCGTCGCACTCAGTTTTGTTGGTCGCAAAGCATTCCTTTGTTCATGCACCCGAGTGCATTTTATTCCCAAATCACTATTTTTATTCACGTATATATTCCCATTTGTATACGCATTTGACAATGCGCTGTTTTAAATGCACGGAACCTCCAACGACTTTTAGACCGTCCAACGTATTTATTTCCAGCGCCTCACAAGAAATGAATGGATTTTAATGCACCCGAAGCACCTCGCAATACAAACATCAAGATATTTGCCAACCACTCAACACAAGTGCGGTATAAAAAACATCGCTCGCCGGCCGGTTTATAATTATACCGTTGCCCACAGGTCAATTAGTTAGTCGATAGGCGTCGACTAATTTTCGACTGAACTACCGAGGACGAGAGGAGCACGGGGGGCGACCTCCGCACAACGTCGACGCCGGCGGCAACACAGGTGACCGCATGCGTCCTCGGACACGAGAAAAGGCACGGATATGAAGCTCCCATATTGAAGTTGCATTTGCATGTTTTATGCATGGTTGTCAACTGTGAGATCCTTGCTTGGCAAACATTTTGGCGATGAAGGCGCGGTAGGCGACAGGTTCGTTCTTCGGGGAGAAGGTGTCGTCGAGTACGCGGAGATCGGCCGCCCCCATCTACGCACGCTGTCATGACACCGCCGATCCGTCCAGCGCCTAATGTACCTGGACGCCGAGGTTCCTAAAGACTGTGTGGAAGGCTTCCTTGGGCACGTGGCCACTGTAGCCGGGGTCCTCGTGCAAAAACTGGTGCAAAAGCTCCTTGGCTGTCACGTCTGCGGCCGCCAGCGCGTGCCTGAGCTCCTGGAGCACGGCATCGATGCTGCGCGGCTCGTCGTTCCCCACGAGATGGCGCACGAAGTGTTGGTAGTCGAGTTTGCCGTCAACGCCGAAGGTGGCCATGACCCACTCGACAACGGCGTCAGTCACCGCGGGGAACTCAAGCCGCTTGAGCCCCTGGCGTAGCTCGGCCGCGTCCACATCGCCCGAGTCGTCGGTATCGAAGTGCGCAAAGCAGTCGACGAGCCGCACACCGTGGGCCGCAGCGTCCTGCAGGAACGTCCGAAGCTGCTCCACAATCGCGCCGGGTGCAGAGGCGTCTGGAGCGCCTTTCGTGGCGGCTGTTGCCGGCGAAAACACTGCTGTCAGCAATGCCGGGTACCGGACGCCACGGTCGCCACCGGGAAATGCGAGCACGAGCGCCCGCATCTGGGGCGGCGATAGCTCGATGCCAACGTGCTTGAGCCCGACAAAAACGTCACCCACAGGCAACACCCCGCTGCCCACCGCGTCCAGGGACGCAAAGACCTCGGCGACGCCGCTACGCCCGCAAGCTCGTATCCGCTGTGCGATCACCGTGACGGCGTCGGCGTCGGCGGCCGGTGGCTCGGGTGGGCGCAGCCGCGCCATGGCCCGCACAAAGAGCTTGTAGGAGACGCGCTGTTGGCGGTTAACATCGAAGAGGTGTAGAAGCCGGCGGGTCTCGGCCGGCGAGAGGCCGACGCCGTGGTCGCGCAGAGCCTCGAGAAAGTCGGCAACCGGCAGCCCACCGTCGCCCGCGTCGCCGGCTGCCAAGCGCTGCGCCACGCTTGCAAAGCACGGCGGTGGCGCCCACAGCTGCGCCGCGATCTTGTCGAGCAGCTCTCCCCGATGGGGGTCCAGCACGAACGCGTCAAACTCGACGCGTGACACAACGGTCGTCTTGAAGACCGACATGTTGTCGAAGAGGCCGCGGACGTCGGCGGCGGACCTAGCTCATCGTGACACCGATGCCACTGCTGCAATGTACGTGGTGTAGTGCAGCGCAGCAAGCCCACGCGCGAGGGCATCGAGAGTCAAAAAGCCCTCGTCCGTGCGATCAAAATGCGCAAAGGCGGGAGAGAGTTCGGTGTACACTGCGCGATCCTGGGCCATCGCCTCGACCGTCAGCCGTGCCTTGAGCCGCACGCGTAGCCGCAGTGACTCGTCGAGCGGCCACGTCGGGTCGCATTGCGGGCGGGCCTCGTGCAGTAGGCGCAGGTAGTTGACGGCGTCAGGCCCCTGCCGAAAGTGTTCCACGAGAGGTCCGACACTCTCGGGGCCGCCCGCCACCATGTGCAGCCCGAGCTCTGCGAGCGCGGCCTTAACGTCGCGCGGCGGCAACGTCCCCGCCCATCCGGCGTCGAACTTGTCGAAGACGGCGCGGTAGTCGACACCCGTCTTCACGCTGTTCTGCACGAGCTGCCGCAGCACAGAGAGGCTCTGCTGCAGAGCCGACGGCCGCGCCGGCGCAGGTGCCGGCTCCGGTGGTGCAGAGGGTTCTGGGGGCGCCACCCGCCGCACAAGAGCAGCCAGCGCGGCCACCGACGCGCGACCTGTTGCGGTCTGCACCAGAGCGGGCAGCAGCGGCTGCAACGCGGCAATGTCCACGAGGTCCGACGCTGGCAGCGTCTTGGCAACGACGCGGCCAAACTTGGCCGGGGCCACGTCTGGTCGGCCCTTGTGCGCCGCGTATACGTCGAGGTTGGCTGCCCACTCGCGCCACGTGACGGGGTCGGCGGTCGCAGCGGCACGCTCCAACGCCGCTGCAAGTAGCTGCTGGTGGTGCTCTCGCGTGGCCGCGGCGTCGGGCGCTGGGGGCGGCGCCTGCAGCACGTGCTTGAGAAACTTGCGGTAGGGCAGCGCATGACCCTTGGCGTGCGCATCAAACAGCGCGCGGACGTCGTTGGAGCTGAGCTCGACGCCAAGCTTGCGCCAGCAAAGCGCGAAGATCTCTTCCTCGACGACTCCCGTGCCGCGCCCGTCGTAAGCCTCAAAGGTCCGCAATACGGCGTCCCGCTGGGCCGCGGCCACGGACGTCAGTACGGACACGAGCAGCGGCACGTCGGCCGGTAGTGGTGGCGCTCGCGCCTCCAGTGCCACGAAGCGCGCGACGTCCACGGTGTCTGTGAGCTCGGGGTCGAGCGCATCAAGGAGCACGCGCAGCTCTTCAGGCTGCAGCGGCAGCGCGAGCGCGTCGCGTAGCGTGGCGGCGAAAGACCGGCGGGTCACGGGCGGCGCAAAGGCTCCGGCCCACTCCGCGAGCACAGCAGACACGGGCATCCCCGCTGCGCGAGCGCGCTCCTGCGCCAGTCCCTGCAGCCGCCGCTCGACGTCTGCAAGAGCCACGTCGCCCACGTGGGTCCACTCGACGAAGGCACGGTACTTGACCTTGCCATGCGCGAGGAAGTGCGGCACAAGCACGCTCGCGACTGCTGGCGCCGGAAGGACAAAGCCCGCACGCGCGACGACGGCGGCGAATTCGACCGGCCCCACAACGCCGAGCTGGCGCCAGTCGTAGCGTGCGAAGGCCTGAAGCAGACTGCCAGCGTCGGGAACGAGCAGTCGCCGCGAGTTGCGCGCGAGGTGCTGCAACGTAGCGACGTCCAAGATCTCGAAGGCCGCGGGGCGTAGCGTGGGCGCTGGTGGCGTGAAGAGAGCCCAGATCGCTGAGACGCCAACTGCGCCCGTCTGCGCTTTGTCGAGGAACTGCCACAACAGCGCTTGGTCGGGCCACGAGAGGTCAGTGACGTTGGCTTGTTTCCACAGCGTCGCCACCTGCAGTTTGGTGAAGGTCTCGCCGGGTCGGGCCTGGGCGAGCGCCAGCTACACACAGATGCTGAGGTCCGCGGCGCCATCTGCCGCACCTTGAGCGTCTGCAGCACGGACGGGCTCAGTCGGCGCAGCCGCTGCTTGGCCTTTTGCAGCTGCACGTTGTGCGGTAGCGCGAGAACGTACAGGAAAAATGCGCGGTAGTCGACGCCAAAGCCACTTACGTCGAAGAGCTGCATCACCAACTTAGCCTGCGCGGCCGAGAGGTGCGCACAGGCTTCCCGCAGACAGGTGCTGAACTCGGCGTAGAGCAGCACACCGGTGTTGCCGGGGTCCGCAGCACCAAACGCTGCAAAGTCCCCGTCCTACGCCCGACGTGAGTTGGACCCTTATGGCATCCGCCACCTCGAGTAGCAGCGTGTGCAGCAGCTTGAGCAGCGGTGGCGGCGCCGGCGGCCGGCAACTCCGGACGAAGTGCACAAGCGGCGCATATGCGATGCGTTTGGAGCCGGGCGTCGTAAAGTACGCCACGAGCCGCTGCACCTGCGCGGGAGGAAGTGCCAGCGCGCTTGGCGGCTGATTGAGTACATGAAGCATTTGCTTCTTGGCAAGGCCACCGCTGTGCGCCGCGTCGAGTCGCGTGCAGTGCGCTATCCACTGCGCTGGTAGTTCGTCGGGTAGGTCCGCGGTGGCCGCAATGAAGCTTTCGACGTCGATGATGGAGCACGGCGCGGGGGGCATCGCGGTCGTCGGCGGCTCGGGGGGCGGCGGCGCGCGCGTGCGACGGAACTGGCGCTGGATCTGCCGCGCGGCCACGTCGAGCGACGGAAGCGCAGGCGCGTCGAGAACGAACGAGTGCTGGCTTGCGGCCGCAGCTGTCTTCATGCGCTGGGCAAAGGCTGCCTTGCGCTGCTCAAACTCGGCCGTCGCCGCCGAGCGGGCCTTGGTGCGGGCAACGGGCCGGAGTTCCTCCTCGTCGCCGCCGACAGCAGCGGCCGTGGGTGGCGGCGAGGGGTCGCTGGGTACGACGCTCTCGCGGGCCGCCGCGGCCTCGGCCTCGAGCGGGTCGTAGATGTGGAAGCCGAGTACCTTAAGGCCGCGTTTAAACTCGGCGCGGCTCACGTAGTGGCAGCCTGTCGGGTCGTAGCGCTCGAAGGGCTGGAGCAGCGCTCCGGGGCGCCTCTCGCGCCGTTCAAACTGCCTTACAGTGTCGCGCAGCTTGTGCGCGAGAAAGCGGGTGTGGCACGGAGGCGTTGGTTCGAGGTGCAACGCCACTTCGGATGCGTGCAAACGGCCGTTGACGTCTCCAAGGACGTCAGTGAGCGCGCAGCTTTGGTCGGGCGTCACGACAAGGTTCCGGGCCTTGCATGCCGCAACAAACGCTTCCTTCGAGAGCGTTTGAGGCGGGGCATCGAGGCCGAGAAGCGTGGCAGCCGACATCGTGGGGGTGTCGTGCAGCAGCTGGCGCAGGCTGCTTTGGAACCACGCGACTGTCTCCAGAAAGGGTGCCGGTGTAAACGCGCTAGCATGGGCATACGTGAGGAAGGCTTTGTAGTTCACACGGCCGTCCTGCAGCAGCGCAAAGGTGCTGAGCAACTCGTGCACCTCGGCGAGCGTCAGCTCGTGGGGCTGCGGAGCAGTGCCGCCCAAAGCCGCGAGCACCTGGAACGGCTGCCGCCACTGCACCGTGAGCAACAGTTCGCCAGCAGCCGCACCGCGCCGATCGCACAGCTCGAACCAGCCGCTCACGGCGTCGCCGCGGGCCAGTGGGGCCAGCGACACGTCTGCAGTGCCAACAACGCCGTCGTCGCCCGCGACGTTGTCATCGAACACGGTGAAGGTGAGACGCACGGTCGACAGGAACTGCTTAAGACACGCGTCGACGCAAAGAGCAAAGTGGTGCACGCTGCCATCGAACGCCGGTGTGGCTGTGTCGGGGGCAATAGCCGAGAAGACGTCAGGAAACCCAAGAAGTTGGTAGTGGACGTACGCGCTGGGCGGCCGTCCCGTGGGCGTGAAGAGCTGCCGCCCAGCGACAACCGCCACCTCAAGGTCGTTCATTGGCCCGAGCGCAACGGCGTCGGCGAGTTCGTTCGCGGTGGTGGTGGGCGGCGACAGGAACGCCTGGTCGCCTGGGTGCGCCTGCAGGTGGAGCTGCCACGTCTCGGAAACCGGCAGCGCCACTCGCACCACGAGGCTCAGCGTGCCCATGATCGCGGCCGACTCGACGTGGCGCACAGGGACGCTGGTGTCCCGCAGGACGCCGCGCGACGCCAGTAGCGGGCTAAGGCGCACGACAGCCTTGCCAACGACGTGGAATGCGCCCTTGAGCGCCTGGTGCACCTCGAGCGTCAGCTGCTCCGACGCGAGATAGCGCAAGAAGAAGGCATCTGCTGTGATCTACGGGTGCATGAGTGGTGCGTAAGCGATGCTGAGGCCCGGCCGTACCTTGTAGGACGTTGCAAAATTGTAGACGGGATCGCCGCCCGGGAGAAGCGCCGTTGTCTGCGACTCAAAGTCGAAAAAGTCGCATAGCACGAAGGTGCAGCTGGAGCCGTGGACGTACTTTGGCTCAAAGTGGGCGCTCACAACCCAAACTTCGAGCAAGTTTTCCCCTGTGGCGGCTCAGGTTAGCTGCCGGTGGCGGCGCGTACCTGGCTCAAGGTCTTCGGCGCCAGCGAGCAACGCGGGCTCCGCGTCTGCGCTGTCAGGAGCGTCGTCCGATGCGAAGCCGCAGTCGTCGGTAGCGGCCGGCTTGGGCGCATGCGTGTGCTTGTGCAGGTATTTGAGCTGGCGAAGCTGCGCTTCAAGCTGCGCGATCTTCTTGAGCCGCTGCTCCGCGACAAGCTCGAGTGATGCCAGCTTCTTTTCAAGCGCAACGGCACCCACATCCTTGCGCGCCACAAGCTCCTCGATCTCAAGCGCGAGCTCGCGGTTGATGCTCGTTTGTGCTTGCAGCATCTTTTCGCACCGCTCAAGCTCCTGCGTGGACGACAAGTGCGCGATCTGCAGCGTGTGCACCTTGGTCTTGAGTACGTGCACGCTGCAGTGCGGCCATGAGCCTCGCCACGGGCTACGGACGCCACCTGCTATCGCGGTCTGTCAGCAGTGGGCTGAAATGCTCTTTGGATGTCGCATCCTCTAGCATGCGGCGGGCTGTTACCGGCATGGCGCTACGCAGGGGAGCAGTGAGCGGTGGCAAGACCCTTACTAATACTCGGCGTGCGACGGCAGTGAAAGCGGTGGCGGCAACTCGAAGGTTTCTGTCTGCACGGAAACCTTGACAGGGCTGGGTGCCTTGGGCTTGGGGGACGCCAGCTTTGCGGGCGGAGCCTCGGCCAGCTTTGGGGCTTCAACGACCACCGCCGTGGGCGGCCGCTGGAACTGCTGACGATGACGCTCTTCGTCGAGCTGCCTCTTGAGACGCAGCACTTCCTGGTCGAGGTCGTCTTTGGCCTGCTGGGTGCGGCGCACGGTCGTTTGCAGCTCTTGAATGGCGGCCACGCGCTTCTGCGCTTCGGCCTCGAGCGCCTCAATGGTCTTCTTCTGTAGCGCATTTGTCTTCTCGAGCTCGACGAGCTTCTCGATGCGTTCTTTGCGCTGAAACGCGTCGTTGATGAACGGGCTTTCGCAAAGCGACGTCATGCGCTCCTCGAGCTTGGCGTTCTATCGGCGTGGTGAGGACCCCGTTCGTGGCCGCGGCGTACTTGCTCCTGTAGCACTGCGACCTCGTCCTGCAGGTCCTTGGCCTTGGCCGCGCGCTTGTCCAAAGCTTCCTTGGCCAGCTGCGCATCCTGGAGCTCTGCACGCAGCCGGTGAATCACCCGGTTGAAGCTGTCCATCTGCTCAAGCGTTTTCTCCTAGGACGACGATCGTCAGGTGCAATCTGCTGACGGTCAGTACTTGTATCTCGCGCTCTGCGGCGGCCTTGGACTCGAGGTTGTCGAAGCGAGCGTTGAGGATCACGAGCTGAGCCTGGCGGTCGCGCAGCTCTCGTTGCAGTTGCTCCACCTCGGCTTTGCCGAGCGAGCTGCCGGCGCGGTGCTCGTCGTTGTTGTCGCCCTCGCCCCTGCGCAGCTCGTCGTTTTCCCGCTGCAGCTGCAGCAGTCGGCGCTCTGCCGTCACGAGGCGCGCCTTGAGCGCGTCCTCGAGCTCCGGGTTGCGCGCTGCTTTATCGCGGTGGTGGACGTCCCGGGCCAGGTGCGCGAAGCCCTCGAGGGCCGCGGCCTGATTGCCATGGCCCGGGCTGGGCGGGCAACCGTGGCGGGGACTGGGGCGGCGCTCGTCCTGCTTCTTGCGCCCCGGGTGCTTTGCCTTGAGGAGCGTGAGTTGACCCTTGAGCTGGCGTGTCGTCTCGGTCGACAGCTGCGTCTTGCGTCGGAGTGCAGCGTTCTCCTTTCGTAGCTCGTCGATGAACTTCTCTGTGTCGATGTCGCGCTTTGGGTGCGCAGAACCTTTCACTACGCGCCGGTCAAGGAGGTCACTTAAGACAGTGTGCACACCTGGAGACGCAGCTTCGGGCTGAGCCTCCCGCTCCTTGCGCTTGAGCGTCTCTTCGATGATCGCCAGCTTGGTGTACATTCTATCGCTGTGGTCGAACGCCTCCGCACCGTGCCACGTACCGCTTGATCGTGTCTTCCTGCTCATTCTTCTTGCGCTTGAGCGCCAGATTCTCCTCGCGCAGCTCCAGGTACTTGTCCTCGTACGTGTCCTTTGCGTCCGCCATCGCCGCGACGCTTGGCGAATGCCAAAGATCGCGTCCGGATAGTCTATGTCATCCGGATGATGTGTGTCTTAGAAAGCTGCCACGTCAGATGCCGTGCAGCCGCACATCAGTGAGGCCGCGGCGAGCCCAAGGAGACGGCTCATGGGATTTGCTTTCGGTGCGCGCGCTTGAGGCGGGCTTATTCACCAAGGTCGCGATCAGCCTAACCCCAGCGACGTCCATCTCTGTGGTCCATACGATTTAGCCTGCGTGTTCGGAATCGGGTGGCTCTTAGGGTCTTTGTGGCCAAGTCATGCGCAGCATCGGCGATGCAATGATGCCGATGTAAGCAGTGTCTCTTACCGGTCGGTAAGACATTCTCGCGCCTCGCAACCACGCACGGGCCTCGATAGCGCCTGCGATGCTCTCGACAGGGGGACAAAAGGGATATAATTAAGTGAGGGGAATGTTGCGGCTGCAGCGCAGAACGAGCATCTCGATGGCCAGCGGCGTGGACACTTGGACAGCAAGGCGGTCAACGTCCGCGTCAACAAACCCGACCACCTGCGCTTCGTGCACGGCGAAAGTCACACAGCGGCGGCGCACAGGCGGCGGGGACAGGGCAAGAGACTGCACGAGCGCGGCGTCCACAGCCTGGCGCTGCAGCTGCTGGAAGATCTCTGCGCTGTACTGGTCCGCGAGCATAAACCGCGCACGGCTGGCGACGGGGTCCACCCGCAGTAGGCGCGACCACGCGTTATTTTGCTTCCGGACGCCGACGTGCGTAGCCACAAGATGGCGGCGGGCTTCGGCCAGCAGCGCCAGAACGGCCTTCGCCGGAGGCTCCCCGGCCGGCAGCGCTTTGGCGACGCGCCGCTTGGCGTCGGCCCAAGCCTCGGCCACCGCGTGGGCTCGAGACGGGAGCAGTGGTGCCTGCAGCTCGTCCATGGTTGCTTCACACACGGCAGCGAGTGGTGGGGACGCTGCGCCAACAAGCGCCAGCTCGTCCAGCACGGCGACGACCCTGTAGTGGAGTTCGAGCCAAGGGCTCTTATGCAGCGCTTGCGCGAGGCGCGTCCGCTTGAGCCGTAGGGCCAATGCCAGCAATGCCGCCGTCTCGCAGGCGGCGAACGGGCGCGTCGAGGGTGGGCTCATGGAGCGGGCAAAAAGAACACTGGCAGCACGTCGGCCGCTGCAGGTAGTCCCTCTCGGCGTCGCATCTTTCCGCGCCCCGGTGTCGCATGTTGTCGCAGAGCTGCCAGCCCCACGCTAAGCGAACGGAAAGGTTCACTCCAAGCAGTTGAAAGATATGCCCCTTCCGGGCCGGTTTCCCACCAGTTACGTCATGTCGCGCTCGCGCCACCGACGCCGACAGGCACAAACGAGACTCATCGCTTACAGCTAACGCAACCCGGCGTCCGGGACGACGGGACGTGCAAGCTAACGGCGAGATGCTACTACGCCGATTCGATTTCATGCTGCATTGTCTTGACGCGGTGGAGGATGCGGGCCGCGTCCGACTTGAGGCCTACGGCAGCCACTCGGTTCCTGGCGCCAGTGCCCGCGCCTACCTTGCTTGTACAGCTCCCGGGCAAGCGCATTGTCCAGAGCTATGCGCGCTTGTAGGCGCGCGATGTAGTCTTCGATCGTGAGCTTTCCCGTCTGCATTTCAATCTCGAGCAGCTGCGTCGGCCATTTAGTAACGGCGGCCGACAAAAGGTTGTACCTGCTTCTTAAGCTGGAGCCCATCGAGGCGGTCGGAAAGGTCGAGCGCGGGCCCGGCTTCGAGGCGCTTGGAAATGCGCTCGATCTAGCGCATGACGATGCAGCGTCGGCGCGCTTGTCAAGATGGTACCTCGTCGCAAATGACGTCGTAGCTCGCAATATTGTCGAGGTCGTGGGGGTCGCTAGAGGGGGCCGAGGTAGAAGCGGCGACCGGTGGCTGAGGTGCCGACGGCTCGGGCGGCGGTGCCACCGAAGCGGGCGTCTCGAGCGGTGGGTACGGCCCCACAACGAGCTTCTGGGTGTGCACCGGGCGCATCTCGGGCCCCGCCAGCGGCGCTCGCAGGCGAATGACGACCTACGCACTGGTGCTAAGTCCTGCCGAGGCCTCCGCCGTACGTGGACGTCGATGCCACAGGGGCGGCGGTTGGCCATTAGAGGCACCCAGCAGTCGATCTCGGCGGTTTTCAGGAGCGGCGCAAGGCTGAGCGTGCCCCGGCCGAGCGACTCGGACGCGCGCCAAAACCCCGCCGTCGTGAGCACTTCAAATTGCGCCTTTCGTAGCTCACAAAGCTTCTGCAGCCCGCGGTTGCGCGCAATGGGAAACGTGTACATGGCGTCGAGGACCACATGGCTGCTGCCCCGGGCGCTGGGGGTCGCTCCCTCGTGCGGGTTCTGCGATGGCACGTTCATCGAGAACTTGACAAAGACGTCCTTGGCGTCAGCCGTGGCACAGCGCAGCTCTATGAGCCGCACGAGCATTGCGTCGGGCGCCACGTCGCCGTTGACGTGCTCGACGAGCCGCGTCTGCGTCTGCACCGAGAGGACCGGCGGCGGCTGCAACGGGCGGCGCCGCGCCTCCCGCAGCGTCTCGAGTGCGGCCATGTACTCCTTGCGCTAGCCACCGGTGCGTGAGTGCTCGCTTAGATCCCCGCACCTGCTCCACGTGGCTCATCGCTTGTCCACGGTCTGTCGCGAGAAGGTCCTTGGCCGCGTGCATGCATGTGTTAGCGGCGTCCACGAGACGGCGCTCGATGGCTTCAAACGCCGCGAGGCGGGCGGCGTCGGCTGACGACGGCGCTAGCTGCGCCTCGAGAGCTTTGGCGAGCCGCAGCTGCTCCCGCGCGCCGGGGACGTCCCCCGCACGCTTCAGCTGAACCGCGAGCTGCTTAATGCGCGCGATCTGCTCCTCCACCGACTCGGCGGCGGGCTCAACGCTTTGCGCCGCGTACGCGCCCGACGCAGCCTCGGCGTCGTCGACCTCGTCATCGAACTCATCGATGAGGTCGTCCGGGGCCTCGCTCTGCATCGGCGCGACGGCAGGAGCGGGTGGACGGTTATGGGCAATGTCAGCAGCGATGCGGCTTTGATTGGCGTCCGCGACGTCGCTGGCTTCCTCGACGACCGGGACTGGCGCGGCGGGTTCTGGTGCGGTCGCCTGGAGATCCGCAAGGGACGTTTCGAGGGTTTTCGCCGCTCGGAGGGCCGCGAGCGCTTCGGGCACCTTACCATCGCGTTTGAGCTGCAGAGCCTCAAGCTTATGCGCGTGGAGTTGGCGTTCCATCTCCTCAATGCGCGCGGGCAGGTCGATCGGTGCTGGCTTCTTTCCCGATGCTTTACCACTGAGAATGTCGTTAAACTCGGGGTCGTTCATGTCGTCGTCCGTGACCTCGATGTCGACCGCGTCGTCGTCATGAAGCGCCAGCGGCAACTCGACAGACGGTAGCAAAAGTGCAACCGCCGGGGTCGGAGCTGACGTCGGAGTCGGAGCTGACGTCGGAGTCGAAGCTGATGTCGGAGTCGGAGTGGGATCAAGAGTTGAAGCGGGTGCAGGAAGCGCTTCGAGCTCTGCTTGGTATGCCTTCATTTCGCGCATGGCCGCAAGGGCGTCTGGCACGCGCCCCTGTCGCTTGAGGTCAAGGGCCTTCGTTCGCGCTTCATCGACAAGGGTAGTCAGTCGCGCGCGCTCGCTCTCGACGCTAGGCGGCTTGGTCCCGAGAATGTCGTGGAGCTCCGCTTCCAGCCGTGGGTCATCGTCGTCCAAATCACTGTCATCCATGTTGTCCGAGATGTTGCTGCCCATCGATGCCGAGTACGCCAGTGCTGCACTGGTCGTCGGAACGCCGATCTTCTGAATCTCCCGCATGATCGCGGCCTCTTCGTCGTCCAAGTCGTTCAGATTGATGCCGTCCATCGATGTGTCCTGGATCTCGGCCATGAGCTTGGCAAGATCTGCCTGCACGTCCTTGTCCGAGACCGTTTTGATTCCAAACTGGGCCAAGTCGTAGTCTACATGCACATGTGAGCGAAAGATCCTCCGTCCGTCCATGGTTCTGCACCCACCGTCGTCCTTGGGCCGCCCCTGCTTCGCTGCCGGCGTCGCGGCCTTCTTGTTCCAAAACATTGCGGCGATTGACACACGCAATTATATTTATCAGAGTGTTGGTACATACGGTTTTTTAGGTTTTAATCCCTTGTCTTTTTGCTGGATTCGAACACAAGAAGATTGAATGTAAGTAGAATGAAATAAAACCAGAATGAAATAAAAGAGAATTGAATAAAACAGTTTAATTTAAATTTCACAGGCCCAACCCAGCGCCTCGGCGATTTGTCGGGCGGACGCTGGACGGCGGACGGCCTGCATGCGATGCGCATGAACACGAGAAGTAGGAAGGCATGCGACAACGCGATCGCTTCGTCCGCGCGATCTCCTTCAAAGTTGCTTTCTCTGTTTCGTAGTTCATTGGCGATAGGAGTCATCACGGTGTTTCCACAGGCATTCGCTTGCTGTTGGACTCTGCAAGCTGCCGATGCTATGCACACGGCAAGAGACCACAGCACGCAGTGTGTCTTTTGCCGCAGGCGCGAGCACCTGCGGGCGGAACAAGGAACTACATGTGGAAGTTTTGACCTCGTACCAGTTCGGGTGAATGGTTGTAGCTCTGGTGTCAATTGTGTGCAGCGGCTTCGACTAGAAGCTTGAAAGACCTGGACTCATGCTTTCTCCTGGGCCAGGGTCCCACCCGATGCGTTGCCAGTAGACGTGCCGATGCCATCGCGGAAGATCGGACCTCACTTGCGATCCTCCGGATGTGCTATGGCCACTTCCGGTTGCCGTATCTTTCAGCAATGCCCGTCAGCGCCAGCGTACGAGCAAGCCTCGAGCGCGCAGCCTCGCAGCTCCCGGCAGCGACGCTCAAGAAGCTATTCCACACCGCAGGCTGTGAAATCGGTGGAAAGGACGGGCCACAGTCGTCTGGGCTCTTGGATTTGTTGTCGGCATCGACGAGCCCAGGTAAGTCCATAGCTTTCGGCTGCGGCCTCCTGAACCGTTGCTAGAGCAAAAGCTGGTGCTTAAGGAAGCGTACGCTGCAGCCTGTATCTTGGTCGCTGACATGGCCAAGCAAAACTTGTCCGAAGAGAGCAACAGGTCCGATAGTGATTTGGAGGCTCATCCTCATGGGCCGGAGTAGACGATTGCTCCACGAGTTCCACTTCCAGGAGAACCTCCTTGGAGACATTTGCGACATCCTGCGCGAGACCATCCCGCCCGTGCAGGCACTCGCGTCCGTCTCGGGTATTCGCATTTCTTCGTTATCGATAGCGCGACGGCGTGTACCCCTTTAGGGCTGCGACTGGATCGCGTCATTGACGTATCGTGGCGCTTGGACTACTGCCTCCGATCCAATACCTTCGGCACGATACATGAGCCGCTGTACTTCGTCGTTCTGACAACGCAACGGGCCGCCAACGGCACCGTCGGCTACGTCCGCTTCACATGCACTGTCGCGCAGCTGGATGAGCTCGTGTTCAAGCTACAAGAAGCCCTGGAGCAAGTGGGCATGGTCTTTCGTGCCATTCAAGATGAGAATAAGCTATAAGGCCATCCATGTGGCATCGGCACTTCTTATTCTCGGTACCTCGATCTCAAAGACCTCCAAGCTCAACATGTGAAACGGCATACTGGATGCTCCCGCTTGGGCAGCAAGAGAATGAACGGGGTCTCGCCTTCTCCGTCGAGCACGCGGCGATGTATCATTCACATCCTTGCGCTGGCAAGTATTTGCGGTGGG
Source organism: Achlya hypogyna (assembly GCA_002081595.1). Taxonomy (NCBI): domain Eukaryota; phylum Oomycota; class Saprolegniomycetes; order Saprolegniales; family Achlyaceae; genus Achlya; species Achlya hypogyna. The sequence goes on along the minus strand of JNBR01001828.1, from coordinate 44,344 downwards.
CGTTGCGGCCTTGTTGGCGTTTATTCGCTCTTGCGTGTACTGTCAGCGATACGTTCATCCAGTGGTCGTATCCGAATCTGCTGCCTGCAAACTCGCGTCATGTCGTCCTAAACAGCGAGGCAAAGGCCACGAGCACTACAGGCACAACCCAAGAGACGATTAGCACCACCAACGGTCGTTGGAGGAGCTCGCCGCGCAGGGTAGCAAGGATGTACATGCGGCAGCCACCAGCGTGTACTGAGAAGATCACACGATGGTGCTTCAATACACACGTTCCATGCGATGGCCGGCGGGAGGAACTGGCATGGTCAAGATCTCAGCGCGAGGGGGCGGCGAATGTGTGGTGCGCAAGTTTAGCCCGCGGAAAAGCATCCGGATGCGTATCCGGAGAGCTTCTGTGAAGTTTCCCTCCAAACAAAACCCATTTCCGGTCCTGGAGCGCAGAGAGAGATGTCGGGCGAGCCGCAGCTGGATAAGGACGTGTTCTTCCGGCGCCTCAAGAACGTCTATGCTTCCTGGCAGGTATGTTCTCCATGCGTCTTGGCGCCTGTGTCCGTAGGCGCCATGCGGACGTGGCAAAAGACCTCATGAAGATACGATAGGACGGGAAGAATCCGGAGTGGGGTGATCCGGCAGTGGATGCGTTCTGCGTGCTTGCGGGTAAGCCAAACGCCGATGACAGCGGCTATCGCAAGTCGGCCATCCTTCAGTTCTACCTTCTTGGCTTTCTTGAGTTTCCCGAGACTCTTATGATTTTCACCAAGACGACTCTGTACGTCTTGACGAGTGGCCGCAAATACGCCATGCTCGAGGCAATTCAAGATGGCAACGCTACCTCGGACATCAAATTGGAGCTTCTGAAGCGCGATAAGACCGATGGCAACAAGGCCAATTACGAAACCCTGATTAAGGCGATCCAGGCATCTGGCGATGGCAAGCGCGTTGGCACCCTTGCCAAGGAGAACCCCGAGGGTGAGCTTGTACAGCTTTTCCTCAAGGAAGTCGATACTGCGGGCTTTGAGAAAATCGATGTCTCCAAGGGCATTGAAGCCGCCCTCCGGATCAAGGCCACCGAGGAACTCGTAAGCTATCGACCGTTGCCGTAACCAGGCAAGCTCACGAACATGACGATGGATAGGAAAACATTCGTTGGGCTGCGGCACTCACGAAAAAAGTGTTCCAGATCAAGTTCGTCGAGGACATGGAGAGCATCATCGACGAGGACAAGAAGGTCAAGCACGACACGTTGAGCTCGCAGATCGAAGGCATCTACGAAGACCCGAGCAAGATCAAAGTGGCGCTCAGTCCAGAGGACATCGAGTCGTGCTACTCGCCAATCATTCAGTCGGGCGGTACCTACGACCTGCGGCCAAGCGCACAAAGCAACTCTGCGCCGCTCAAGTTTGACGTGATCATTGCTTCCCTGGGTTCCCGCTACAAAGGTCCGTTGCGTCTGCTTGTCCGCCGTCTCTCACGCACTCACCCGTGTAGGCTACTGCTCCAACGTTGCGCGTACTTTCTTTATCAACCCGATCAAGTCCATGGAGCGATCGTACGAGCTTCTTCTGGACGCGCATGAGCTGTGCATTTCGGAGCTCCGCCCGGGCAAGAAGATCTCGTCCGTCGTTGAAAAAGTCACCAAGTTCATCGAGTCCAAGAACCCGAAGCTCGCCAAGCTGCTCACCAAGAACTTTGGCTTCGGCATCGGCCTCGACTTCCGCGAGTCGTCGATGTTGCTGTCGGCCAAGAACACGCACGTGGTGCAAGCGGGCATGGCCTTCAACGTCGCCATCGGTTTCCAGAACATCCCGGTGCCGGACACCCGCCCCAAGCACCTGCCCGAGGCCTACTCGATCCTCCTTGCCGACACGGTTTCGGTGACTGCGGACGAGACCAAGGTGCTAACCAAGGTGCCGAAAGCCTGGGGCAAGATCCACTACGGCATCGAAGACGCCGACGCCGCCAAGGCTTCCAAGGACGCCAAGAAGCGTAAGGAGGTGCCCAAGGTTGAGGCCGTGGACCTCGACGACGAGGAGGTTGGCGGCGCCGTGAGCACGCGCAACAACGTGCTGCAGTCGCGGCTGCGCGATCAGCAGCGTGCGCTCGAGGGCAAGGAGACGGACCAGGAGCGGCGTGAACGGCACCAGGCCGAGCTCATGAAGCGCAAGCGCGAGGAAGCCATGCGGCGGCTTGAGGAGGCAAGCAGCGACGCGGTGTCGGGCAAACGGCACGACAAACAAGCCATCGTTGCGTACAAGCACCCGTCGCAATACCCTGAACTCCGGCCGCGGCAGGTGTCGGTGGACATGCGGCACGAGGCGGTGATCGTGCCCATCAACGGTGTGGCTGTGCCCTTCCACATCTCGACGATCAAGAACGTGAGCAAGTCCGAGGAGGACAAGGCCACGTACTTGCGCATTAACTTCCACTGCCCCGGCGTCGGCGGCACGCTCGGCAAAGATGCGTCGCCGGCCATGCAGGCCATTGTGGCGCAGCATCCGTCGCTCATGTTCATCAAGGAGCTCGGGTTTCGCTCCACCGACGCGCACAATTTGAACAACCAGTTCCGGCTCATCAAGGAGCTCCAGAAGCGTGTCAAACAGCGCGAGCAGCAGGAGCAAGAAGAGTCGGACCTGGTCGTGCAGGAAGATTTGATCTTGACGCGCGACCGTCGGGTGCCGCGGCTCAGCGACTTAAGCGCCCGGCCGCATTTGAGCGGGCGCAAGACCACGGGCACGCTCGAGGCGCACCAGAACGGTCTGCGCTTCACCACCAACAAGAACCAAAAGCTTGACATCCTCTATGCCAACATCAAACATGCCATCTTCCAGCCGTGCGATAACGAGCTCGTGGTGCTCATCCACTTCCACTTGAAGCACCACATCATGATCGGCAAGAAGAAGCACCGCGACGTGCAGTTTTACACGGAAGTCATCGAGTCGTCGCAGGCGCTGGACAACCGTCGTCGGTCCATGTACGACCCGGACGAACTGGACGAAGAAAGCCGCGAGCGGGCGCTGCGCGAGAAGCTCAATACGACGTTCAAGGACTTCTGTCAGAAGGTGGAGAGCGTCAGCGAGCGCGTCGACAAGACGATTACCTTCGACATTCCATACCGCGAACTCGGGTTCTCGGGCACGCCGTTCAAGGAGATGGTGCTGCTGCAGCCGACGGTGCACTGTCTGGTGTCGCTGACCGAGTTCCCCTTCTTCATCACGCTTCTCGACGACGTGGAGCATGTGCATTTCGAGCGTGTCTTCTTCGGGTCCAAGAACTTTGACATGGTGTTCATCCACAAGAACTTTGACATTGTGCCGGTGCGCGTGTCGGCCATCTCGACGCAGGAGCTCGAACGCATCAAGGAATGGCTCGATGACATTGACATTTGCTTCACGGAAGGCACGGCCAACCTCAACTGGAAGCAGATCATGGTCACGATCAAGAGCGACGACCGCTTCTACCTGGACACGGACGAGGACGGCGTGCCCAAGCCCGCGGGCTGGGAGTTCCTCAAGATGGACGGCTCGGACAGCGAGGGCGACGGCAGCGACGAGGAAGAGAGCGAATTTGAGGCCGGCTCGGGCGACGACGACGACGATGACGACGACGACGACTCGGACGACTCGGACTCGGACGTGTCGCTCGTGGACGAAGACGACTCGAGTTCGGGCTCGGGCTCGGATGAAGACGACGACGATGGGCCTTCGTGGGAGGAGCTCGAGAAGGAGGCGCGGGCCTCCGACATGCTGCGCCACGAGAAGCAGCAGCGCGACGACGACGACGACGACTACCGGCGGAAGCCAAAGAAGAAGAGCGCCGGGGGCGGGCCGCCCGCCAAGCGCCGCAAGCACTAGGCGCCATGTATGCCGTTAATATGAAGAAATGAATGATTGCCGAGGGAGGATGGAGTCAAGACGGTGCCGGGCGTGTATATTAACAAATCTAAATACGTAGATGGCTGCCTAGAGGCACGTGGAGAGGATGGCCTGCGCCGACGGATCCATGGCGCTCACGACGGCCTTCATTTGGTCGGGGAACGTCGCGACGAGCCACTGCACGCAGGCGCGGATCTTGACCTGGACCTCCTCGTCGACGTCCGAGTCTTCGCCGAGCGACTGCGCAAAGATGGCGGCCACCTGCGGCATCGCGTTGAGCACCGCCGGGTTCTGCGCCTGAAGCAGTCCCAGAAGGCAGTTGAAGACGCTCTCCGTCTCGGTGAAGTCGGCCTTGAGAGGCAGCGCCTTGAGGAACACGGGCAGCACGGCGTCGAGCGGGACACTTTCCTGGTGCGTCATGATCATCTTGGCCACGGCCGACGCCGCGTTGTCCACGACGCCCTCGTCTTCGCTTTCGAAGAGCGGGTGCAGCGCCTGCAGGATCTGCAGGTACTGGCTCGAAAGCGACGCGCCCGACATCTTGACGAGCGTGCCAAGAGCAAAGGCGGCGTTGCGCTGCATCGAAGTGTTTTCGCCAGCGCAAGCCTTGACCATGAGCGGCAGCACCTGCGGCACGTACGAAAGGTTCTGCACCTCAGGGAGCACTTCGCCGAAGCAGCCGAGGATCGAGGCGCGGTCCTTGTCCGGGTGCGGGCCGTTGGCGTACTGCAGCACGAACGGGAAGAGCGCCTGCCACATCGGGTCGAAGGCCGGGCCGAAGCACTTGGCCATCGAGCCGAGCAACTCCGTGACGTTGTCGAGGACCGAGCCGCCTTCGATGTCGTCGTCCTCCTCGTCCTCGTCCTGCTCCGAGGCCTCGTCGTTGCCGTCCTGGCAGATGTGCGCGTGGGTCAAGATGGCCTGGGCCACCGTCGAAATCTGCTGGAAGTAGGGCGCCGTGACCACAGGGCCGATTGTCGCCGACAGAGTCGTGAGGGCCGTGAGCGTGCGCTCCACGACAATCTTCTCGGGGTCTTCGAGAAACTCGAGGAACACTTCCGTCGTGAGCTTGTCCAGAAGAGCCTTGGTGCGCGGGTGCAGCAGGTTGGCGTCGACCTGGCCCTGCACCCACACCTGGTTCTCCTCGGCGGCGGGGTTGGCCGCGTAGAACGAGCAAATGATCAAAGCAGCGCAGGCTTCGGCCACGGCACCACGCACGTCCTCGTGAATGTACTCAACGAGGAGGCTGAGGCCCTCGAGGAGCGGCGGAACGTACGCATCAAAGGCACCGCCGATGTTTGAGGCAAGCGCCTCAATGCACTCGACGGCACGGCACTTCATCTCGAGCGTGGCCGTGCGGATGCTCAGCGTGCACTTGCCGTCATCGTCATCCTCGTCGTCGTCCGACTCGAAGCCCTGCGCAAGCTCGTTCTCGTCGTCGCCGACGATCGTGATGCCGTCTTCGGGCTTGAGGCACGGAAGGATGGCCTGGACACACGTCTCCACGTAGGGCAAGAACTCCTTCTTGTAGATGTTGGACGAGTTGATGATGAAGCCGAGGCTGAGCTCCGTGAGCTCCACGTCATTGAGCGCGATCGTCTGGAAGACATATGGCATGATGCTTTGGAGCGTCGCGCCGAAGCGCTCGGCGCCCATGGCCACCACGAGGTAGCCGAGGCACTCGATGGCCGTGCCGCGCAGCGAGTAGAACTTGGGGTCCGAGATGCCGAGGAAGGGCTGCAGGAGCTCGCACACGTGCTGGAAATAGGGCGTGAACTCGGCCTTGGCGCCAACCGAGGCCGAGCCGAGCGCCGAGATGGCGAGCTTCTGGATGGACGGCTTCTGCGAACGGATGAGGCCCACGAGCTTCTCGACAAGAGTGGCGAGGAACGGCTTGATCTCGGACGGCTCCATCGACTCGGTGAACACTTCAAGCACGTAGCACGAAGTGGCCTTGACGGCAGGAGTCGGGTCGTCGAGGAGCGCCAGCGCTACGGGAACGATCTCGGCGTGGTGGTTCTGGATCACGGGCTGCAAGTACTCGCAGAACTGGCCGAGCGAGAAGCAAGCGGCCTCGCGCACCGAATGGTGCTGCGATGCGGCGGCTTCGTAGATGAACGGCAGAACACTCTTGACGTTGGCCGAGAGGAACTCCGAGCAGCCCTCCGAGACGACACCAAGCGCGAGGACGCCGGCCTTCTGCATGTTGGGGTCGGCCGAGCGCACGCACTCCTGCGTGCACTGGAGAACGATCGGGTTGATGGTCTTGGGCGAGATGCCAAGCGCGAGGTAGTCGAGCGTGCGCTGCGCAAGCTGCGTCACGGGCTCATCGTCGTCCTCTTCGGCGTCGGCATCGTCGGCCTCGAGAAGCGTCGAGAACATGCCGCTGGCCGAGTGCGTGTCGGCGGCGATGAGCTGCAGCATCGTGGTGAAGATCGTCGGCACAAGGTTAGCTTTGGCAAGGGCCTTGGGCTTGGCGTCAATGATGGCGTTGAGTGCGCTGCTAGCGGCGGCACGGGTGCTGGGCTCAAGCGCCTCCGACACGAAGATCTGCAGAAGCAGCTGCACGAGGTGCGGCAGCGCCTTAGTGAGCATGGGGAAGGGCGAGTTGGCGAGCTCCGAAAAGACGTCCATGAACTCGCAGGCCTCCACCTCAGCGTTCGAGGCAATGCAGGCCTGGAGCACCTGAAGCATGGGGTCGATGAGCTGCTGGAACTACAAGTGCAAGGTGGTGAGATTGCCGTTGCATTGCAGTAAATGCGGTACCTCAATGGCCTGCTTCTTCTCGAGGTACTCGACGAGGCCACACGCGGCGTGCATCGCTTCGATGCGCACCTTGATTTCGGTGTCCTGGAGCGCCGCAAGGAAGAGGCGCTTGAGAGTCGAGAAGTGCTGCAAAAGGTGCTCGCCGATCGTGCCGTTGAGGCTGGCGAGCAGAAGCATGGCGAGGACGCGGGCCGATGGGTTGGCGTTGGTGGCGCACATTTCAATGCAGCCAAAGAGGTCGGGCCACTGGTTTGCGGGCACAAGATCGCGGGCAAGCGCAGCAATGAGGCGCGCAATCGCCGACTTGACCACCGACTCGGTCTCCTCCATGACACGCTGCAGGAGGACCTGCTTGACGCCCGTCTGCGTGGCCTCGTCGAGCGCCGGCCAGCGCTTGTTGATCTTCTGGCGCAAGAGCATCGCCGCGAGCTGCCGCACGCTCGCGTGCGACGAGCCCTGAATCTGCGTCATAAGCCCCGTCACGGAGGCCGGGTGCTTGAGGTAGGCCTTGATCACGGCCTCAGCCTGCTTGATCGTGTCCGTGTTGCTGGCCGTGAGCTGCAACAGGCATGCTTCCAGCTGCTCCGGGGCAAAGTCCGCCATGATGAGTCCGAAGATGGAGATGGAGAATGACGACTTGCAGCCCCTCGCCGCCCCCGCCCATAATTACTTCAAGCTTAAAAATGAATGGCCGGCTGGATCTGCCGCCAGATTCGACCAATCACCGCCCGCGGATCCCCTAATCCCATCGCCCGACGGCGGGTCTCTGCCGGCGCCTCTGCCTCCAGCGGCGAGAGCCTGGCGCTCATGGGCTTCAGGGCCGATGCGGCGCCTCAATGCGGCGCGACTGGTGGCGGCGCTGCTAGTGGCGGCGGCTCGAAGCGGCGTGGTGGATGGCCAGCGCCTCACTTCAAAGATCTGGTGACGGCGGCTGTGATTGGGCCATCGCCAATGACTGGGGCGCGCGCGTGACTGGAATGTGTCGGCGCGCCTCAAGCGTCGTCCGAGCGGCCTGACATGCACAGGTGCGGGAGATGATACCGCCGGTTCCTGACGCAGGAAAGGCCGATACCGCAACGGTCGTTGAGCGGCCAGCGATGGGACCGTTGGCGCATCAAGTCGGTTAGGAGTGCCGGGTCGTGGGAATCAATGCTGTGAGTTTGCTCTTTGAGCCTCCGCGGGCCTTCATTGCGCATGCTGCGGTGGTTGCATCGACAGAGCCGTCAGTTGGACTTCTGGAGCTGTGTGCAGGTCCTCTGGTGCCGTGGTCCTTGAGGTTGCAAAGGGTTTGGATGAGTCGGTGGCTGGCACTCCTCGATACACCGGGAGTACTTTGCCTTAACAGGCTCACCAATACACCTTATCGCTGCCGTCGTATGCACCGATCGCCTCCAGCCTTGCAAGCGTCGTTGACCGAGAGCAAAGTGGGCCATGACGGATCTCGTGAAGATCTCGGGTTGTGCCCTGCGACGGGGAGTATCAGAATGATGGTCCTACTCGCTGACAGGGAGACCCAGTGCTTGGTGGTCTTGGTGCACCTCTCGAGCAGCAGGCAATGGCTGAAGAGCTAGCGCACTACAAGCGCTCTCTGGACCTCCGTCCCCACATCGCTCTGTCGACCGCTCGAGCAAGCGCACATTGTGGAGCTCATCAAGCGGGGCCTAGTCTTCGTTGCCGACGAGCTGCCTGTCGACGTGCTGCTGCGGGCCAAGGCCGACGACGCTACCGAGTTGCTCCGGCTCCTCTGGCTGCTGCAAGCATTCATCAGACGGTCGCACGCGGGAGCATAGCTTGCGGCCAAGCTGCCCGCCGCGCTTGTCGTCAAAGTTGACGCCTTGATGTCCGAGGCCGCACTCGCGGGGCTAAGCCCCAGTGGAACGTCCGCCAACGACGCCCCATGTTCCAACGCAGCTGACGAGCACTAGAATTAACTGGCTGCACTCCCCCACAGTGAAGTCTATGCGCGCGCGATCTCACGGCATTTGACTTCAAATTGCATCATATCCAAGCAGCACCCTGTGAATGTGCGAAGGAAAGCATCTTGGACAGCGGGACGTCGACGACACCGCCCAAATTGCGAAGCTGCAACTAGTTTTGATCGAGATTCGCCACCGAGACGACAGCCCCAGGAAACGACTGCGCGTAGCCTGGATAAGCGACAACCAAGCGCTAAACCAGCGCAAGTACTGTACTCATGGCCCTGAACCGAGCGCAACCAAGACAGCGCGTTCGTAGTGATTCATATTCATATAGATCCGTAGCCCTGGACGGCTTGCACTGGGACGAGCACGGGCGCCCCGAGGGCAATGGGCAAATGCAGCTCGACGTCGGGGCACCACGGGATGTCGCACACGACGTCGATCGCGTAGCTGCAGGAGATGTTCCGGCTTCGCGTGCTGGGGTAGAGGCCGTTGCCTGTGAGCTGGAACGGCTGCGGCTGGGAGATCTGGCTGCCCGCGGGAACCCCGGGGAAAGTCGCACCGCAGAGCACCTTGCGCAAATGGCGCACTCGCCCCATCGCGCGCACCTCGACCGAGCGCACGAGTTCGCAGCGCATGGCCGTGACGTCCTTGCTCGACAAGTTATGAACGTCGCATTGAATCTACACCACTCGATGTAGCCACGGAGCCCGATGGGCACAGGAGATACCATGGGCACTTCGCCAGGGCCGTACATGTTCTTGTCCATGGCGACGCGAAGAGAGCACGTGCCTTGGTTGAAGCAGCACAGCAGCCGCACCGTCTGCGTCTTCTCGGCGACGCTGGGCGCAACGAAACCTGCCAGCTGGGCAAAGACCGTAAGGCGTTGGCGGTGCTTGAGGTCTCGCGTGAAGACGCCGTCGATGCAGAGCGTGCCCTTGATCGAGTATTCGATCTTGGCCTTGACGTCGTCGTCGTGGGCGTTGTCGTAGCACCCGGGCAGCCCCGGGGGCAGTTGGTACTGGAACGGGTAGATGTATTGCCCGGGGGAAATGTGGTGTTGGACGTTGAAGAGGACAAGCTACGGACGCGATCGGCAACCATGGCGCCGCCGTAGAGACCGACCTTTTGGTGGAAAAACTCGTGGCCCTCCTCGAACTTGTGTCTGACGTTGACGGTCTCGCCGTTCCTCGTCTCGGTGTCGTGCTCGGTCCACGCCACCTTCTCCTTGCCCTTGACAATCACGACGATTTCTACCGGACGTCAATGCGACGCATGGAATGGCTTCGTACCGTTGCACTCGATGGGCTCGAGGACGTCCACTTGGAGCGAGCCCGTGATGACCTCGCCGGAGATGTAGTGGGGCTTGTCGACCGTCACGACGACCGACCCTTTGCTCGCGAGGCCAAACAGCTGCCCAAGGAAACCCATGGAAAATTGGCAAATGCAAACCTTCCAGCTGCCGTTCCACCGAAACGACGTTGGACGACGCTTGGCTCTGCGGCGATTGTGCGGTGGAGTGTGGGTGGTTGTAGCCCCAACGGACAGCGCTCTGTACCTGGATCAGTTGGCATCTGGCCCGTCCGCAAGCTGTTTGCACTGGCCATCAGTGCAAACAGCTCGTCGTTCAGGAGCAATACGTCCGCCTTTGAGCTGAGAATTGCCTCCTTCCTGCAGGGTAGCAGCAGTGAAGTACGTTGGTGCGGATTCGTGGATGCTGATCTCGTATAAATGCCCAGGATTCATGCAGAGGGCGACATGGAGTCGCTCCACGGCTGTTTCTCGATTGTCACTGCGTCACAGAGGAACCAGCCGATGGCGCCCCTGTCAAGGGTCGCTGATGGCAGCGGGCGTAAGTGGCAAAGATGTTGTTGGCACCAAAGCGACGCCAAATGCGCTTCTCATTGTGCATTGTTGCTGTGGCCTGGATGAGCCCATGACGTGGCGCTCTCCGCAACGAGCCCCTTGACAACTGTCGACAGCCAAAAGAATCCACTCCATGCGACCCGGTGCTAGCCAAGGCGGTGCATAAGGTGATAAAAAGTTGTACTAACATCAATACGGCGACGGCGTCGACACCGACGGTGAATCGCTGGCTACGAGCCCGATGGGAGCGCCGAGAGCCAGGCGTAGGCGCAGCTCCACGATCGGACACGATGGAATGTCAAGGTCCACCTCGATGTAATAGCTGCACGAGAGAAAGCTGCCGCTTGTACTTGGATAAAGCCCCGGGCCATGCAGTTGGAATGGCTGTGGATGCGAGATCTGCTTGCCTGCAGGGACGCCCGAGAAGAGCTCGTCGCAGAGCACGGTCTGCAGCGACCGAATCCGCCCCTTGGCAAAGACTTCCACGACACGCACGAGCTCGAAGCGCATCGCTCGCATGTCAAGTGGCGACGAGTTCTTGATGTCGCATTGTACCTACTGAGCATGAGAACGGCGGTCGACGGCGACGAGGGCCGCACGATGGGAACGTGGCCAAGGTGGCACAAGCTCTTGTCAAGTGCGACACGGATGTCGCACTGGCCGCGGCGGAAACAGCAAAAGTTGCGCACCACTTGAACCTTCTCCGCCACACTCGGCGCCTCCACCGACGTGGCGGGCGTATACACGGTCAAAGGTACGGTGCTCGCAACGTCGGTGGCGACGACACCATTGACACAAAAGGAGCCAGTGACCGCGTACTCGATGGCAGCTTGGACATCCTGGTCGTTCTCATTGTCGTACGAGCTGGGCAGGCCAGACGGCAGCACGTACTGGAACGGATACGCGTAGGTGCCAGGGGTGATCTCGCCCCCAAAGTTGTTGCTGAGGACGATCTGGCCTCGCGTGAGCCACTGCAATCGACGCGACGTACTTTTTGCCGAAAAAACTCGCGGCTGTCGAAGATGGTTTCCAGCACTTGATGGCTCTTGCCCTGGCCTGTCTCGGTCCACTGTTCATTCCACGACACGCTTTCGTTGCCGGTCACGACGACCACCACCTCTGCTCCTCATGAGGCTCCGACCGCAGGAGACGGCGTACCAGTGCAGGCCATCGGCGCCGAGACGCGGACGTGGAGGGTGCCGCGGAGGCGCGCATTCGTGAAGCAATGGGGCGACTCGAGACGCACTCGCAGGGCGGCCATAGCTGCAAGATGCTGCAAGACGGCAAATGGGGTCGTTTCCATTACTGTACCCAATAGAATCCGTCGACGTTCGCGTCAGTGGCGACCCTGCCCATCGCGCTTGTCGCAAGGCTTCCGCCGAGAGCGCTCTCAGGTAATCATCGAACCGCATCTGCACACGCGCCTCTTGAGCTTCTTGACGAGAGGCCCAAGGAGCTCGCCCATGGCCATGGCGCACGAGGTCGGCGGTGTGGCGCCGAACCTCTTGAACCTTTTCCGCCCACGAGCTAGCGAGGCCGGGAACCGCCTCGACACGAGTGCTAGGCACTTCCTCGAGGGAGCGTCCGCAGCGAGGGTGACGACATCAACGTTCTCGGTTCCCGCGTCGCTGCGGTTTAAGTGCGCACGGAACACGATTGCACCGCCGACGTAGGCCTGGCTCGCGCCACTGTAGTGAGGCCATCGATGCGTCGGAGCTCTAGGCACCGTAGTTGTCCGTGTTTGCGACAACGAACCAAACGCAAGCCGCCGACACAGCTTCGCTTGCCTCAGCAGCGACCGAGAAGCAGCCGCAACTCGATGGCGTTGGCAGTAAGCCAGCCACAGTCCTGAGGTTGCCCTTCAACGAATCCACCACATTGCACTTTGCCCTTGGACATCCCACTCTCAACCCGCGTTCTTCGCGTGGCGACCGTCACACGCATGCACCAACGTCATCCAGGCCGCCGTTGGCCGTCCTCACCAGCACTCTTGGGTGCGCGCTTCGAGGCCAATCGATTCCGCCAGGCATGACGCCGCCTGGCATGACGCATGCCTGGCTCAAGCGCAGGAGGCAGAAGCAATCTGAACGGACAGTTCGGTCGTCGACCGTGTTTCGTGTTTGTGGCTGCTTACGGCCTGTCTGGTCTACAGAGGTCGGCGCACTTTGGGGCACTAGATTTCGTGCCACGGTACCACCCACGTGTCTTCGGCAAAGACTTCGCCATCCAGGAGCTTGACGCAGAGGCCCACCAGGCGGCTCTCGTTGTCGAAGTGGCCGGTCCACTCGACCTTGCCGGCGTCGCTGAGGTTTGCGAGAGCCATCGTCGGCTGGCTCTGCACCGCTTGGTGCTCAAGGCACCACGTTCGCACAGTCGTGGGCGTCACGGTGTACGTTGTCGTGTACGTTAGGGCGCAGACAACCTTCCAAAGCACCCGTGGTGTCGCTGCCGCCTCGTCCGGCGTCGGCCGTTGAATCTAAGCCAGCTCAGCCTGCGGTGCGTGGCCAAGAGCGTCGCACCCGAACATACAACCGAGAGAAGTCCGCGAGCACGTCCAGCGATGCAAAGAACCAGTCCTCGACAGGGTTCAGGGCCGGAAGCGGCTCGAGCGGTGGGTTCATGAAGGCCGTCTCGACCGTACACGTGTCGCCGGCCGCACTTTCCACGGTCCAGCGAAGCCGCGCAGGCGTTGCATGCATTCGCGTCAGGAAGGACCTACGCGCGGTGAGCGCAGCAACGAGGGGCGCCGGCACCGGCTGCGCCACTGGCCTGTTTTGGTCGGAGCGGCAAAGAGCGCTTCAGCTTTGCAGCGCAGCACGTCGCCGCGCGAGAGCCGGAGCAGCAGCGCTTCCTGCCCGTCCCACGTAACGCCCTGCGCCGCCGTCCACGTCACGCCGTCGTCGAGGCTGAGTGCGCATGCAACATCGACGAGCGTGATCGTTGCGTCGGTTGCGGGTGCCACGAGCGTCTTGGCCGTCGCAAGTAGCAGTCGCTCAGCCTCGTCCACCGAGATCTGGCGGTCGTGGACCATCTGCAAGATCATCTTGCGCTCCTCAGAGAGCGATATGCTGGCAACGCTGTTGCCGTCCTCCATAAGGTTCATGACGAGAAACTCGGCTTCAAACATGTCAGCCCTGTCCGCGGCGGTAACTTTCGTTGCATGGAAGGGCCACGTACTTGTTGAAGTTGCGGGCGTCGTTGGCGACGACGGGTTTGGTGCTCTTGAGTCGCAGTGGCAGCGAGCCGGACGACCCGAACACGGGCAGCGCCGGGCGGTTCGCTAGAGCATCGTTACAGGCAGCAGTCCAAGGGTGGCGCACCGTCGAAGAGCGCTGAAGGAATGTTCGGCGCCGTGCAGCGGGGCTGGAAAGCGTAGCTCCGGTGCACGCGCGGCTGCACGTCGCTCAGGCTCGTTGCGTCGTCGGCAACGACCGTGGCCTGCTCCAGCTCGAGCGGCTCCACGTGGAACGATACCTCCTACGTGGCGGTCGCAGGTGCCGGCTCGCTTGGCAGGCTTACCAGGGCATTGGGAGCGCTGCCTGTTGGGGACTTAGCTGACAAACGCAGCGTGCGCGTCGGTGACGTGACGTCCCACGCCACCCACTCGGCATGGATATGCCACGTCCGCTGCAGCCGACCGACCGCCTTGTTCCACGAGTCGTTGAGCAGCGTCGTTGCCTGGGTCACCTCGAGCGAGGGTGGCACCAACGCTGCGAGGAGCTCGGACGCTGGTACTTGCACCAGCGCCACGGTGATGCCGTCCTGCTGCGTCCAGAACGCGAGCGTCTCGCCGTCGCGAAGGCGACCAACGCGGGCACCGACTTTGCACGCCGACGAGATGTCGTCCTGCTCGACGGTCGCCCATACGTCGCTGTCGCGGAGCACCGCGCGAAAGTGGCCGAGGCGATTGAGGTACGGGAAGTCTTCGTGGTGGGTGTCGGCGTGGGCGGCTTTGGCGCAGCCGCCCGACGGGAATGGGTCGTAGGATGAGAGCTTCAAGCCGCAGCATGTAAGGACGCAGTCCCAGGCACCGTAGGTATAGTCGAGCACAGGGTGGTATCTACATGAGCCCGGGACATTTTCATCGACGCTGAAGTCAAGCCCGCATTGCACGCATCCGCGTATCTCGCCCATGCTGCAGGGAGCAGATTTCGACGTGCGGGTGTTCGTGCGATAGTATCCGGTGCCCAGCCCCTTCAATGTTCCCTCAGGGGCCAACTCTTCACGAGGGGCGGATGGATTTGCCATGGAATTGCTTAAGGAACACCGGTCAGTCTCGATGCTCGCATGAGCATCGCAAGCGAATGGTAAATGTCGTCTACGATGTCAGTATTCCTGGACGCATCCGATCTCTGTGATACGACATCAAAAACTCGAAAGGTGCGCAAGGTATCCATGTCTTCGACGACGTCGCCGCATACCCTCGTTTCAAGCGCTGTGCAGCATTGCCGCCGCAACTCCTTCGGGCTTTTCCCCTCGCCTGGCCTTCCAAAGCATCGCGCAGGTCTCATGTCCATGGGCAGTTCCAGCGCCGCCGTGGGCGGGGAATTTCCGTTCAAAAGTTATAAAACAAGATTTCAATTGGCATACAATTCGATAGATTAATTATGATAGGATGTTTGTATTCGTACGCATTAAAAAGGGTTTCGTTCGCTCCTGGGGCATGGCGGGAATATTATTTCCTTTCGCGGGCCCGGCGACGCCATGGTGGAGCGCCCGGGGGCGGCGGTGGCTCATGGCTGCCAGTAGGTTGCGGCTGGAAAGCGGAAGCGAGCTCCGTCTCCTCGACGTTCATCTACGCGCCGGTCGCGCATCTCTGATTCGGAAAGCAACTCCGACGACGAAGGGCCCACGCAACCGACGCAGCGGCGCGACGCACGGCCAGTCACGTCCATGTCCGATGACGAAGAAGGCATGCTTGACTTTACGCAGCCTGAGCTACCGCAGCAGCTTTCTCAGGTCGCGCCACCCGCAGAAGTACCACCGGAGGAGGGTCGGGGCGTTCCCGCTCGCATTGCACAACTCTCAAAGAAGGTACCTTGATTCCCTTTGAATTCGGCGCCTCATAGTGTTGCAGACGATAAGCGACCTGACTGCGCGACTTGTGCGCTTCCTCCTTTACAAGGCAAGCGCGAACTTGCCCGTCAAGTTTGCCGACATTGGTAAGGAAGTCCTGACGAACGAGCCCAAGGTTGGCCGGTAAGTGTATACGATTCCGACGAAGCTGCATGACAGCCTTTGTGTAGGCATATTCTTAAACTTGCGTCTGTCGAGCTCGAGCGTGTGTTTGGGTACCGCGTCGTGGCAGTCGATGACATCATGCCGAACGGAGCGGGAAAGAAGGATGTGTTCCTTGTCATCAACGCCCTCGAGGACCAAACGCATCTTCTCCACATAAACAAGTGCTACGGCAAGACGAGTCGGGGCCTCCTTATGATGATCTTCGCCTTCATTTGGTGTGCTCCAAGCCGCCGTCTCGTTGAAGGTACAACCCGGCATCGGGCCATTCTCTCATGTGTCGCGTAGAAGACCTCTGGAAGCAGCTCAAACTCGTGGACAAATCAATCGCGACAGCTCCTGGGAAGCATCCCCTTGGTGACATTGCCCAGCTTCTCAAAGCATTCGAGGCACAGATGTACCTCGCTTCCGACTCGGAGATCGACGGCGAAGCCAAGCGCGTAAAATTCTACACCTACGGACCGCGAGCGTTTGCCGAAGTTGGCAAAGTCCAGATTGTCACCTTCCTCAGCAAGGTACGCAGCCTCGAACTCAGGACAAATCGCGATGGACCTGCAATAGCTCATTCACAACCGCCCGCCGTCGCAAGAGCTCTTGAAGGAATTGGCCTTGGAAATGCAGAACGAGCAAGAGTAGACCCGGGCGTACTTTATTACGATTCGTATGTCCATAGTATTGTTGTTAGCAGCTAGCTCACCACACATGGAATCTAGCTTGTGACTGCAGACCTGCGAGTCAAAATCGCACAAGATCATCGGAGGAATTAGCATCGTTCGTCTGTACTCATGGGGTTCATGCTACGAGGAGAAGAGCCGGCGTTAAGCTAGTACCTCCATCGATCATGAATAAATAGGTTCTTAGGTGAATGGGTGGTGTTTAAAAACACCAAATGTAGAGAGGCTCAGCCTCGAATGAGCGAATGCACCAGCTAACCGACGATTTAACCGCCGAAGCCGTAGAGCGTGCGGCCCTGGCGCTTGAGCGCGTACACGACGTCCATGGCCGTCACCGTCTTGCGGCGAGCGTGCTCCGTGTACGTGACCGAGTCCTTGATGACGTTCTCAAGGAAGACCTTGAGGACACCGCGGGTTTCCTCGTAGATGAGGCCCGAGATACGCTTGACACCGCCACGGCGAGCCAGACGACGGATGGCGGGCTTGGTGATGCCCTGGATGTTGTCACGAAGGACCTTGCGGTGGCGCTTGGCGCCGCCCTTGCCGAGACCCTTGCCGCCCTTGCCACGACCAGACATGTTCTGATTTCTTGGAAGTAAAACTGAAAATGATCAATGTCGCTGCTTTGGCGCGTCGAAGGGGAAAAACGTTCATATTTTCGATCAGGCCCGGCGCGCTTCTCAGCCGGGGATTGGTTGTTGGCATTTTTAAGCTACTGGATTGGTGGAAAAATCGACAACGGTTTCGGCGGCAGCCAATGGCTCGCGAGGACTATGCCATGAGCAAGGGAGGGCCGCCAATGAAATGCGCGGAGAGCGCAACAGCTGCGGCTTTGGCGCGCGCAAAAACCGCGGGAACGGGTCATGGGAAGCGACGAGCTTGGCGAGGCACCATGAAAGGCATCGAATGGGTGGAGGGCTGTGTGAGTGTGTTGTGGCTGCGTGTTCGCTGGCGTAAGCTCTGGGGAGTGAAAGCGTCGTGTCTCCTGGGAAATGGACTGCAGCACTAGGCCTGAAACATCGAGCTTTCCGGTGTAGAACGCCAGATTTCAGTCGAGCTCTGGAAGTTGTCTGAGCCCTTGGGTGCAGAGAGAGGTGGCCTCAATGGGCTATGACGGCTTTGGTGTTTTAAGGGCCCTAATCGGGAAAGAACAAGTACTTAATCTATGGTGAGGAAACCTCGGGAAAGCATGTAAAAGAGTGCAGTAGTGCAGTAAGATTCAAAAGAAGATTGCAACGAGCATTCTCCTCGGCATGAAGCTCGCTGGTGTGGGCTGCGTTTCTAGGATTCATGGTTGGGAAGATATGCCCATCAACGATACTCAAATTGGTCATGAAGAGTGTTCTCCTGGAGTTCTAGTCTTCATTAACTTGTTGAAACCGACAGCGAGGACATACTTGAAGAAGTCAGCGTCAGGGCCTAAATGCACTAAGGTTCCGCAGCACGAAAGTTTTCGTAACGAGGTCGGCAACAACCTCAAGCTGCGTTGTCGAGTGGGTCAGGCGTAGGTCGAGGTACGAAATACTACGTAAAGTTCGTCATCGAACCAGAACAGCGAGGTTGCTGGCCAGCTATCCAAGTTATCGACTGCGAATGTGTCTCCAAGCGATAGAAATGGTTGCCGTGTAGGGCACGTGGCCACAGAGTCGCATCAAATCGAACGTGGTGTTGTGCAGCGGTCTCAACCCAACGGCTTTTTCTCAACAGCGGTATGCCTCGCCGCTAAAGACCACTAAGCAACTTCCATTGTGTTTTGTCATAAAGCTTCACAAACAAGTCCGTGTATTCCATTGATTTACTTGCGCCGCATGAGCACACACCTCGACGTGGCGTCTGAACTCCCCAGAAGGTTGATCCATAGCAATCATCAGCAATCGCCCACACGACGAGCCCAATGCCTGCCAGTTGTAGATCAAAATACTTCGGAAGACTATTTGTAGCCCGCGCAAATGAAAGCAAGACAGCACAATAGGCGATGGAAAGCGCTTCCTCTCAAGTACCAGAAGATTCTCTGCGATCGACGCGAAGGCGAGAGCATCAATCCAACGTTTGACATTTCAAATGAACGACGAGAGCGTTTGCTAAGGCGGTCGACCTGGAAACAATCGAACGCTCACGCTGAGCTAACGAAGCCAAGTGTTCGTTCGGTGCTTCCAGGCATCCAACAGATTGATGCTATGTCATGCCAAAGAGTTCACCAGCTAAACCAGGAAACCTTCACACCCAGCTCTGTCATCCTTTTGTCGCTGGCTTTCTGATGTCCACGCGCATTCATCGAACAACACAGCACTGACTTCTCTTCCCAAGCGTACGTGTCATCGGGCGCAGCTCCATGGCATCAGGATGATGGTGTGGCAGCATTAAACAGGATGGGGAATATAAATTACGTTACTGTAGATCAAGCCTAGTTTACGAGACAACTGATGGCACCTACAGTCACAAGACATTACAAGGTATAGGAGGAATTACAATGTGGAGACATTGGGATGATCCAGAGAAATTGGCTAAGGGCCGAGTAGCGACAGGACCTGTAGGGCGACAATAGATAGTGAGTTTCTTAGTTTGTTGGGTGGTGTTTAAAAACACCAAATGTAGAGAGGCTCAGCCTCGAATGAGCGAATGCACCAGCTAACCGACGATTTAACCGCCGAAGCCGTAGAGCGTGCGGCCCTGGCGCTTGAGCGCGTACACGACGTCCATGGCCGTCACCGTCTTGCGGCGAGCGTGCTCCGTGTACGTGACCGAGTCCTTGATGACGTTCTCAAGGAAGACCTTGAGGACACCGCGGGTTTCCTCGTAGATGAGGCCCGAGATACGCTTGACACCGCCACGGCGAGCCAGACGACGGATGGCGGGCTTGGTGATGCCCTGGATGTTGTCACGAAGGACCTTGCGGTGGCGCTTGGCGCCGCCCTTGCCGAGACCCTTGCCGCCCTTGCCACGACCAGACATGTTGTTCTTGGTTCAAATGTAAATTCGAAAATGAACGAAGTCGCACCCTTCGCGCCCACCACCTACTCTTCTTGCATTCTTTCTGTCACGTGGTCTGGTACTCTGGGCGCGCTCTACGACGTTTCATTGGTCGTAACTTTTTTATACATAGAGATTGGCGGAAATTTTCCTCTTCGCGCCACATTCTGACCAATAGTTTTGTATTAATAGGAGGGACGCTCGCGGATTGGCGGAAGTTTTTGCCAGCGCGCCGTAAAAAAGTCTTGGAGTTGCGTTAAAAATGCAACAGCGCTTAAGCGTCTCATTTTCTAATTTCCATTGATCAAGCAACATGGCTCGTACCAAGCAGACCGCCCGCAAGTCCACCGGTGGCAAGGCCCCCCGCAAGCAGCTCGCCACCAAGGCCGCCCGCAAGTCGGCCCCTGCCACCGGC
Organism: Achlya hypogyna; assembly: GCA_002081595.1. Classification (NCBI taxonomy): domain Eukaryota; phylum Oomycota; class Saprolegniomycetes; order Saprolegniales; family Achlyaceae; genus Achlya; species Achlya hypogyna. The sequence goes on along the minus strand of JNBR01001828.1, from coordinate 24,621 downwards.
GGTGTGAAGAAGCCCCACCGTTACCGCCCTGGTACGGTCGCTCTTCGTGAAATCCGTCGCTACCAGAAGTCGACGGAGCTCCTCATCCGCAAGCTCCCCTTCCAGCGCCTCGTCCGTGAGATCGCCCAGGACTTCAAGACGGACCTCCGCTTCCAGGGCTCGGCCGTGCTTGCCCTCCAGGAAGCCGCTGAGGCTTACCTCGTTGGCCTCTTTGAGGACACCAACCTCTGCGCGATCCACGCCAAGCGTGTGACGATCATGCCCAAGGACATCCAGCTTGCCCGCCGCATCCGTGGTGAGCGCTCTTAAGCGTCCTGCCCTGACCTAGTGTCACTTCATATCTGGTGTTTTTTAACACCACCCTTCCACTGAGATCATATTTATCCCATTGACAACTAACTCCCTTGATGAATTCCCTCGTTCAGCCCTCCTGATACGGCATAAACCACAGAACTTCTACATGTAACAATCTCCTATATTCAAGCGGCAAGTCTAGACAAGTGTCCGGCGCCATTGAATACTGCGCTACATCCTCGTTGGTGGAACCTCCCTTGCCTCAAAATTGTCTCCCTCCTATCCTCTTGGCGTCTGTAAATGCGCCACAGCTCTTGCACATACCACCGAATTGACCTCTGCGCAGCCAGTCCGTTGAGTCGGTAACTTTCACGAGCAGCTGAAGCGACTACAGCGCCGGAAGCAAGTGCCAACGCCACAGTCGTCGGTTTACAAAGGACGAAGCGCGGCCTGCGGGTGCCGTGAGCATCGTTTTGACCCTCGGCTTGAAACGCTGATGCACTGCTGGGACAAACACTATTTGCGCTAAATGAATAGTGTTAGAAATCAAATGTGGTCCCGAGTTCGAGCCCCGGCGCTGCCGACTTGTTCGATTGGACGTCGGAAGAGTGCAAAAATTCCCATGGCGCCCAAGTCCATCGTGATCGAACACGACGCCGTCAAGGTCTGCGAAGAGCGCATCGTAATCCACGTCGAGGACAAGAGCCTCGACATCTCGCTGCTCCTGGTACGCTCTGCCCAGCCCGCGCGTCTCTGATTCGCAGCAGGACGAAGAGGAGCTCGCGCCGCTCTTCTGTGGCGCCGCATGGGCGGGAACGCTCGTATGGGAGGCCGCTGAGCTGCTCTCCAACTACATGCTCAACGAACTCGACGTCTCGTCTCTGCGCGTTCTCGAGCTCGGCGCTGGCTTGTACTGCGCGACTCCCTCCGTTCCTCACCCCTCGTGCTAGGGGCGTGCCCGGCATGGTCGCGGGACTGCTCGGCGCACAGCACGTGGTGCTCACGGAGCAGCCGGAGCTCGTGCCTCTGCTGCGCACCAACATCCGCCGCAACTTCGCCGGCGCAAACTCTGTGGCTGCGGCCGAGCTCAGCTGGGGCCGCGAGGCCACCCGCGCCTTTGTCGCGACGCACGGCACCTTCGACGTGTTGCTGAGCTGCGACTGCGTGTACGAGCCGCTGTACGGCGAATCGTGGCGAGCGCTAGCCCACACGATGGACGAGCTGTGTGCAGCCAACCCCGCGTGCCGCGCCCTTGTGAGTGTCGAGCGACGCCACGGCGACGGCATCGACCGCTTCCTGGCTTTCCTCCCCACTGCCACGCGCCTCACGGCCTCCCTGCTGCGCGCTGTGCCCAAGGCCACCCGTGGCCTCTGCGACGAAGGCGACGCCATCGAGATTTACGTTATATCGCGCCTCATGTAACCGTGCTTCTACATCGGGTGGTGCCAAACCTCCTCGCAGTGGTACGCTTTGGGCGTGAGCTGGATCACGACATGCAGTGGGATGTCGATCGTCGGGCACTCTTCCGGCGACTTGTTGGTCAAGTACGCGTAGAGCACGCGCAGAATCGCTTGGTGCGCCACGATGAGCACGGGGCGGTCGAGGCGCATGAGCTCCGTGATCACGGGCTCCAGCCGATGGATCACATCCTGATACGACTCGCCGCGCGGGTACCGGTAATGCAGCTTGTTCTGCTTGCGCGCAAGGTACTCGTCCGGGTACCGCTCCGCCACCTGCGGGTACGTGAGGCCGTCGCAGATGCCCGCGTCGATCTCGTCCAGCTGCTTCCATTTGACGACGGTGCGGCCGCGAGCGGCAATGCGTTCCACCGTTTGACCCGTGCGCGCCATCGTTGACGTCCACACCGACAGCCGTGTGTCCTCGGGGTAGTGCGCGTTGATGAACTTGTCAAGCTGCGCCGCGTACTGGGCGCCGTGCGGGCTTAGGAGCGAGTCGCCGCCGATCTTCCCCTGCGTGTTGTACATGCTCTGGCCATGGCGACTGAGCCAGATAGGCCGCGGCCGAATCTGCAGGTTGGCCATCAAAAACATGATGCGCGACTGCAGGTAGCCAAACACTTGGTTGCAGAACATTTGCCGCCCCACGTCAATGACCTAGCGCTGTCCTGAGAGCTGCCGCCGCCAAGACGGTACCTTGATGAAGGAGCACTGCTCCGAGTCCGCGAGCGGCTTGTAGATCGAGTGGTAGTGTCCGATGCGCTGGTTGTAGTCGACAATCACTTCCTCGAGCGTGTTCTTTTCGTAGTCTTTCGAGTTGAGCTTGATCTCGTTGATGGAAATCGCAATGAGCTCCGGGTCGTCGCAGATCGATTCGATGAACAGCATCTCGCACCGCGACCGCCGCGCGACCTCTTCGCGGATGTAATGGCGCCGCTATCGACCGGCATCACGTATCCGCCTGCATGCAGCTGGTACCTCAAGGGTCGCGTTCGTTGCGTCAAAGACAACGCACGTGCACGCATCGCTCGTGAGCGCATCCAGCGCGTCGCTGAGGCACTTTTTGGAGATCTACACTCGCCTTTAGCCGCAGCTACCAGCCTTCAAGTCCACCTCGGCGCGCTTCTGGTAGTCCGTCGTATTCTCCGGGTTCCAGAAGTCATGCTTGATGCCCGCGCCCACGTACTCGCGGCGGTACTCGCTCGTGTTAAACACTTGCGTCGTGTGCCCCATCCACGTGAGCTACGCACAGACATGAGGCCGGGCTTGCGGGAACGAACAGACATGGCGGGCAAGGATGTGGCCGATGAATGTCTTGCCACGTCCAGGAAGGCCAACGAGCACGATCATCAGCTTGCCGTTGCGCTGGGGGCGGACATCCGTCCCCACGTTGGCGGGCGTCGCGATAAACGATCGGTGGCCGCCAAGCTACCGACGGACTGAGCCCAGGTCGGTATGCACGTACGCTACCTTTTCGCGCTCCTGGTGCTCTTGCGTGACGAGGTCGCCACCGAAATGCTACAAAGACGCGTCAAGTTGCATCAGGAGGAAGGAATGGACGAACCTGCGTGCGCGCGGCGAGGAGGACACTGTTGGTGCTGTACTCGCGGACGACGGCCTGCGGCAGCTTGGGCACGGAAAATAGGTTCTTCGGGTCGATAATCTCCGGCTGGTCAAGCTTCGGAAGCGACTCGGCACTCTTGCTCCGCGTGATTGAACCGGACCGCGCGGCTCGCGACGTCTCGTCCGAGATGTTCAATCCGTACTCCGAGTCATCGTGCGTCGACGACTACGCAGACTTAAACCAAAAAGAAGATTAGAGCGCAGGTACCTTGCGCGCGACAAGAGGTGGGGTACCCACGACGAACGTCTTTTTCGTGAGTAGCAACGGCGACGCGACGAGCTTGGGTGAGAGGGGGCGGAGGCCCGGCGACGATGAGTTGGAGGAGCTGGGGTGAAGGCGCACAGCCTTGCTAGCCACGGACGCCACGGGGTTCATGGTTGGAAGCCCGCTCTCATCGTCGCTACGGATCATCGTCTCGAGCGGCGTTTGGACTTGGTCCTTGGCGACGATCATAATGAAGTTGTTTAGGTTGCCAAACTCGTCGGGCGCGAAGGCCGACTCGGGGTTGTACTTCCACGACACGTCGTCGACAAAGTACTTGAACGTGTGGAGCCCCACGGGTAGCTCGAGCACGATCGAGAAGGTCCCGTCGTCACCCTTCTCCATGTCGATCTTATCCCCCCAGCTACGACGCACGCCCGTGAGCACCACGAAGGAGGGCGTCGGGTAGCACGTACTTGTTAAAGGAGCCTGCGAGCTGGACGTTGCCGCACGGTTGCGGCCAACGGAAGAGGGCCCGGTACTGCTTGTCCATGCTACTACTGGCGACGCGCTGCTTCTTATTCTGCGGAATAATAAAATTCCGCCCCGCTTGTTTCCCGGAGTTGCGCCCGGAGGTCGCAAGATACTTTTTTTTTCGCCCAATGCGACGGGTCGCGCTGGTCGCTGTAGTCGTCGCCGCCGTGGGAGCCATGGTGGTCGAGATGGGCGTCCGGTATGGGCTGGAAGAGGCAAATGCTAATGTGCCCATGGAACCCGATGCCCTTCGACACATCCTTGCCGGCGTTCAGCAAGAAAAGAGCGGTACCCATCGTACTCCTTGGGATTCGGCGATCTGATGATGACTTTCAGATTCCCTCTACCTCTTTGGGCTCATGCACTATTACGGCCATGGTGTTGCGACGGACCATGATGCCGCGTTGCGCTTTATCCGCCAGGCCGCGCGTCTGCGTCACATTGACGCACAATTTACTCTCGGCATGCTGCATTACGAAGGCCTTGGTGCGAGGACACACCCAATATCTTGTTGCTTTGAAGAGGGCGATGGACGTGATAGGTGTTGCAGTGGTACCCCAGGCCGACACACTCGCCTATGCGTATCTCCAACCCGCGGCCATGGCTGGCCATGCCGACGCTCAGTGGATGCTTGGCACGTACGCTTCCCTCTCCCTCGCGAGCTATACCCTGTCCGCCATCCTAGGCTGCTCAACCATGGCCGGGGCGTTCCACCAAACCCCTCCCGAGCCGCAGAGGTCCGTGCGCCGCATCTTGGGTTCAGCGTACGACACGTTCGTCGCAGCTCTTCACGGCGTCGACGCAACAAGGCAACCCCCGCGGCGCCTTCCATCTGGGTACTCGATCCTCCTTCGTCCCTGCGTCTATCGCGCGGGGATAGGCACGCTCCACGAATACGGCCGGGCCGTGCCCAAGAACCTAACGCTCGCTGCGTCGCTCTACCAAAGCGCGGCAAGCCATGTACGACGCCTGCATCTGGGTCGTCCTTAGCCGCCGCAGGACGTCCCCGAGGCCTTCTTGTACCTCGGTCTCATGCACACCTACGGCCGCGGCATGCCCCGCGACTACGACCACGCGCTTGGCCTGTTTCACAAGGTGCAGAGCTTCGCGGGCCCTCTGACCGTCTTCCAGGGAGCCGCCCTCGGCAGCGCTGGCGCCAAGTACTACCTTGGGGTGCTCCACGTCTCGGGCCTCGGCCTTGCCGCCGTGGACTACGACCAAGGCCTGCGCTGGTTTGAAGCTGCAGCGCTCGCCAACGACCCAAGCGTCTCGCCCAAGGCTCTGGCGGCGGCCACGCAGCTCAAGCGACTCCTGGAGCAAGCGAATGCACGGAAGACAGATGCCATCGCGCGCTACGTTGTTACGAGGGACGCCAGGTAGCGCTGCATCGCCGCAAGCTCTTCTCGCGCAGGGTCCGAGGGCGGCAGATGCAGCGCCAAGGCGGCAGCGGCACGGGCGGAAAACTCGCGGGCAAGCGTCCAGCGGCCAGCGTTGAAGTAGAGCTACCATCGCTTTAGCATCGTAAGCTTTTGGGTCATGGTCACCTGCGCCGCTTTGAAGCATTCGTGGCCGAGCTCGGCGTCCAGCGGTTCGTAGAGCCGCTCGAGGACCGCAATGGCCTCTGCGCACGCGTCGCCGGCAGCGTTGAAGTCGCCGGTTGTCGCGAGCACGCGCGCCACCAGGTCGAGGGCCTCGGCGATGGCTGCGTGACCAGGCGGCAGCGCTTGACGTCGGGCGGCCACCATCGCTTGCGTCAGCGGAAGGAGCTACGGCGGGGCTTAGCCGGAGGTGGACGCTACGGTGTACCTCTTCGGCGGACTCAGCGCGGTCGAGGGCGGCCGCGAGGGCGGCTTGGTGCCGACGACTGGTAGCCAGGAACGGCGCCCACGCGTCTTCGTCGTCGTCCCCTTCGCAGGCCGCGCACGTACAGCGAAAGCCGTACTGCTCCTGCAGCGCGGCCCGTCGTGCCGCCGTTGCCATCTTGCTCTTGTGCGGGCCGTACGAAATGGCGATTTCATCGCCTTGGGCCACGGCTCGCGTAGCCACGAGCCGCAGCGTTTGGCCGACGAACTGCACGCTCGCATTGGGCTGGCACGAGTGGTTGCACATGGCCATGGCCGGGAAGAGGCCGCTTGCGACGCGGGCCTGGCCCACCCCCACGATCTCGCCACCTGGTACCGTGACACACGCAGTGATGGCCAGCTGGTTGATGGGCACGCGGTTCGCCACGGCCACAAGCCTTGCTGCGAGTGCCAGCGCGTCCGACGGCCGCGCCAGCACTGCAAGCGCAGCCGCGCCAACCACGCGCCGTACAAGGTCCACCGGCGACGCCGAGGCCACATCGTCCTGCAGCCGCTCCAGCGCGGGGAGCTTCGCCGCAGCGTAGCGGAACCGCGCGGCTCCAGTGGGCTGCCACGTCGTGGGGTCCATGCACGCCACAACTCGCGCATCCGTCGCGACGAGCTCCAGCCGCGGCTCTGCCCAGCGCCGCGCGATAGCCTCAAGCCACGCCCGCACAGCAGTCGGTGGGATGGCTGTGGTGACACCGATGGCCAAGACCACCGTCGGCCGCGTCACGTGCGCATAGCCCACGGGCTCGCCGTCGACGCAGAGGGCGACGCAGCCGGGCTCGATCGCCCAGCGCTCAATGGCCACGAGCAGCCCCGCGACGTGCACTTCAAGAGGCTCGGGAAACGCGCCGGCACCGACGAGGCCTTTGAGCGTGAACACGTCGCGCCGCGTCCACGAGCGCAGACAGGCGGCGTCATTGGCGGCCACCGGCGGCATCTCCGCGAACTGATCCGCTAGTCGTAGCTGCAGCTGGGCCGGCGGGTCCAGCGCCCACGGGCACTCGAGACGGTGCCCCGGGGCACAGGCTGCACCGCAGAATTGCACACGAGTGCAGTGATCGCATGGAACGGGGTTCTCGCACGGCGCGAGGCAGCCGGCGCAGCGCTCGGGGCCTTGCAGGCTTGCGATGGCGAGTGGGGCTTCCTGTAGAAGCATGGTTCCAGCGGCAATCGGTCGCGTGGCCTGAAGGAAGCGCCCGGCATCGGCCGAGGAGGCCACAACCACATGCTCGTGGTACTGCGCGAGGACTGGCGGAGGCGGTGGCAAAGATATTGGGGTGACCGCCGCGAATGGATCAATGGTCGCAGGGGCCTCCACGAGGGCTTGGGCCATCGACAAGTCGGTGCGCGCGAGGGTTGCAGGCGACGTGTCGTCGCGGACTCGCCGGCAGAGCTTGGCGGCGAGCGCGGGGTCTGCGCCAATACACGCCTCGAGTACCTTGGCCCGGCGGAACCAGCCTTTGGCGTACGGGGGGTAGCTGCCGATGGCGCGCGTCGCGTCCATGAAGGCGTACTCCCAAGAGCCGAGCGCTTGCCACGAAGCGCACCGATTTGTGAACCTGTGGATGGAGTGAGCCCACGAAGGTGATGGAATGCTTAATGCACAGGATGCTTTGAAGTTCCGCCGTGGCGGTCGTCGAGATCGTGAGGAGACGGAGCCCCTCGGAAAATGCCGCGATGGCTTCTTTGAAGTGGTGTGTCTTGAAGAGCGCGTTCCCCCGGTCTTTGCAAGCCTCGGGCGTGGTCTCCGGAGAGCTCCCAGCTCGGTGAGCAGTCTGCAGACGCTGGAGCATCGTCGGCTCGCTCAGCACCGCCAGCACAGTGGGCAACAACGACACCATGTACCGACGTCGGTCGTCTGCCATCTCCAGTTTAGCTGCGGCGTCCGCCACATACTCCGACGGCAGGAGGCTCTCGGCCTCGGACGCCACTGTTGTCGCCGCCATTTTGTCGTCTAATATCTCACGACGATCAAGGTTTTCACCGTGATGAAGTAAGTGAAAAATACGATGGAAAAAGGTTTTCCCCGAGGTATATACCCGAAAATTAATTAATTTTGCTGAAATAAAATAGTAGATCGCTCAATAGGTTTTATAGGCGCAATAAGCTGGCACCTCGGTCACTTGCAGCTCATGGTATTGAAGGGGCTGCACGGGCGGCAGGTCTTGGTACACGTACGGGTTGCTGCTGGGGGCGCCGGCGTACCCGCGCCGCGGCTGTACAAGCATTTGGTTCATGGACGATATTAGGTGGGTCTGGTGCGCAATGGACGCATGCATCTCGTCGATTCGCTGGGCCATCTCATTCTTTGTCGAAGACGACCACGAGCTTTCCGCGCTATCGCAAGCGGCACTGCTTCGACGTGGCGCTCGCTTCGGCGCCCTGATGTCCGCTACGCCCGTCTTTCGAACAACGGCGTCGTCTTTAAGCGAACTGGTCCAAGCGCTCGAAGTGCTGACGACGCTGCCCTTGCGCCCGCCCACACCCATCGAGCCGACAGATGAGGAGTACGTCTCATCATGAGAGCTGCACGAGGAACCAACCACGGACGCGGACCGGCTTGACTCGTCTGAGGGGCAGTAGAGAGGGCCGTCGAGGTAGATGACTGTGTCGTTGCCTCGCACAGAGGAGCAGTCGTCGCCACTGCGATGGCTGCGCTCTAGTCACCATAAGTTAACACAACATCCACGGCAAGTGATCATACGGCGCAGAGTCTTTGCCTCGACGAAGCATTGCTTACAGAACTTCTCCTGAAGCATGAGTTTGTCGGTGACTTTTCGCGACGGCCGGTCGACGCAGTAGAGCTTAACGGTACATGCATTGCACATAGCCTCGCCGCAGTGCTGGCAATGCCCATGGCGCTTGAGGAGGCCCGCGCCCTTGCAGCACACAGAACACACTTTGCTACAGCCCCAGGTGAGGCACCAGCAATGGTATCGAGACTCGTACTTGTTCTTGGAAAACGTCATGGCGAATGTCCCCGTGGTCAGGAGCACGGCTTGGAATGCGAACGCTTCCCGCGTGACGCTCATGAGGTCCTTGGTGAGCGAGCGCGGCAGGTACACGCCCATGTCCTTCCAGAAGACCATGGTTGCAGGGGCAGCCTTTTGCTTGCGCGCGGCTGCGTGAATGTGCGCTTTGATGGTGACGGCCACGTTGCCGTCGCCCATGTCGCGGTAAAGCTTGACCGTCGAGAGCGTCTCGACGCTCAAGTTGGCCTCAACTTTGGATTTGTCCGGTATGCTCACGGGCTCAGTTACGACGCAGTACACGGGGCGACCCATCCGATCTTGGCGAGTGCAAGCGAACTAGCCCCACCACTGTCATTGGTGTCCGCGGCGGTCGCCGTACCTCAAGGAACACGAAGTCGTGCTGGTCGCGGTCGAGGTCGCCGACGACGGGGTTGATCTGGAGCTTGAGGACCTTGACGCCGAAGAACTGGCCCGGGTCCGCCACTGTGCGCGGCAGCGACACGTTGAGCACTGCAGCGTCCAAGAGAGCGCACTCGTAGAGAACGGCGGCGACTGCGCGGTAGTGTGCCGTGCGCTCGGTGTACAGGGCAGCGCGGAGTGCGTCCAGTGTCGTGTGGAGACGACCCGTGCAGACGTACTGCTGCCCTTCGGGCTGCACGAGGGTGCGTGAGTAGATGCGCCACCCGTCCTTGTCTAGTGGCATGCCCCAGCTATGGTCCAGCGGCGGCGGCCTCCCACCGTCCCAGGCCACCGTGTCGGCCAGAGCTCGCTGTAGTGTCCGGTCCATGCTTGCAACGTGCCGAGCATACGTCTCGGGCGCAAACTCCATGCGTGGGTACGCGACCATGGTCGGATATCTGAAAATGACCTGACGTCGACCCGCGCCTTGAAAACCAGATGGCATCCACCTGCTGAGATTGCCATGGTCGAAGTGCAAACTGGCGATCGTCGCGCACCGAGCTCGAGCTGAGATCGAAGGAAGAAGTCTGGCGCTTGGAGCGACCCAAGCGCGGCCAGCGCCCTCGCGGCCGGATGTGCGGCGGCATGCATCGCGCCATGGCCTGAGACGGCCACCGGTAGCCATCGCAGATTTGACGGGATCGCCTTTAAATACCGCACTTCTCGCAGGAGCCGGCGGTGCCACTGGTGTGCTACAGTTCTGCAGTGGCCCGTGCTGTGCGGCGAGCGCTCGCGACCGAAAGCCAATGGCGATATCACTGCTCGGCAAAGCACCGCGTTGCATTTCCCACGTTTATGGTAATCTTGTTAAAAGTTCCGATGGCCGAGCGCGGGTATTGGTCCGAGGAATGATATTTCCATGGACTGGAGCCTGCGCTGGGCCGCAGCTGCGCTCAACACGTTGGGACGACGGCACGGGCGGGCTTCATGAAGCTTGTCGGTGATGATTGTTAGACGGGCTCGAGGTCCACGGCACAAGTAGACTGAGCAGACGAATACTACGGTGTCGAACCAGCCTGGGTCTGTCACGTGGCCGCGAAAGAACCGTGCGATTATGCGATTGAGTTGCAGCTCCCACGCTGCGTCAAGTCGAGCGTAGTGTGCTCCGTATTCTTAAGTTGTACTGCATGCGCTACCTGTGGGCGAGCGGGCTGCCGCCCGGCAATGCTTTAAAACCGCGTAGCTTTTAATTGTATTTCCTCCTCCCTGGCGACACCACAATACCCACAGCCGGCGTCCGCACGTAGCATATCCCCTATTACGGCCGGTTCGTTGAAAGAGACGCATGGCTGTGGGCTGACGTGAGTGACGCAGTCGCCCGAACAACATCATCTAAGGATATCTGGTCCTTGACGCTACGGTAGTCAGCGTCAGTGTAGCTACTTGGAAACCGTCGGCGTCCATGTGCCTGGGTTCCAAGCGCTTGGCGTGACGCCACTAAAAGCCATCGGACGGATGCTCGTGATGCCAGGAGAAGCCATGGGGTTGCCGCGGCAGCGCTTGTGGCCGCAAAGACTCGCAATTAATTGCAAAGATACACTCCATCATCCGGATAGCACCATCGTTATCCGGTGGTGCAAAAACCCTGTCGTTGCCACTGTGACGATGGTGGAGGTCGCGGAGGATGTTGGGCGCGGCTGCCTCGTCACGCTAGGTGCCGTCGCTGCCTTGGGCTTTGGCGAGGCTTGTGTACGATGCCGCAAGCCCGTGCCTCTGCGCTTTGCTCTTCGCTTCGCGTCGTACAATGTGCTACCAAGTCTCGTGTGGCGATCGTTCGATCCGCACTTGCTCTGCGAAGCTGCGCACTTGCCATCAGTATCACTGCACGGGCCAAGCCTCCTCGCTGAGGCGCTACGAGCTGCACGCTACGCCACCGCAAGCTATGGCATTTTGCACCAGCTCTTGCAGCTTCATCGCCCTGCTACCCAACCTGCGCCGGCGCCGACAAATCGCATCGTGCGGCTAAGCCCTGGTGCCTCACCGCTCACAGACCTGGCATTGCAAAAGCACTCGCAAGAGTTGTTGCTGGCAATCGATTGGACCTCGGCGCCGAACCATGATGTACAGATCGCCATGCATCAGGTGCGTTCGCATGGTCGCGACTCGCTCGTCACCGCAGCACTAGTGGTGCCTCCAGCATGCCTCTCCTTTGCGAGACGATCTGCTTTTGCTTGAAGTCGACTTGTCGGCAGATTTTCCCGATCAAGCGGCCACCAACACCGCTGTGCACGCTATGCGCAGCCTTCTTCGGCCCTTTCGTGGCGAACATGGTACGCGCAGCTCGTTGCCAAAGGTACCATGGCGATGCTGTAGCTGTCGCCCGGCACATGGACGCGCTCGTGATTGTGCTAGCGTCACCTTGGGCGGTGCCGACAGTGCTCGACCACGATGCTGTTGACATCGTCGTCAACACTGCAGCCGTCGTCGCGGAAGCAGTTGCGGGCTTCGTGCGGCGTACCGGCGCCACGCGGCCCTTGTATGTCCACAGCGACAGCCCGGCGATCGTACAAGGCTTACTGTCGACCAGCATTACCGCCGTACCATTTAGCACGAGCGCTGACGTCTTGGACGGCCTTCATGTCATTGACGAGGCCGATGGAGCCGCATGCCTGCAGCGCCTGCTGGATCAAGGTATCGCTTCGTTTCCCTCGCGCTCAATGTCAATCTTCATGTGCGCATAGGAGTCTCCGCGGCGGATATTTGCTGGATTCAGCGCGACAAAGTTACGGCCGCCGATGTGTTTGTACTGCACGTACCCCAACTGCTGGACGAGGAGCTTGCGGTCATCCGCTCCCAGCTGCGGTGCGGTATGCCCGTCGACGTCGTCCAAAACAACGTCCGCGACAAGTATGGGCCTCTCAACGCGCTGGTACAAGCCACCCCGTTCCGACAAGATCGTCACTCGCTTGTGACGGCGCCATAGAATGTAAACGTCCGTGTGTATTGCGACTAGGTCATGCTTGGGCGGTACTTCTTGGCTTCGACTTGGCTGTGCGCTGAGTAGCTCGTGCCGCCGGCTTGAAGGTGGACAATGTCCTTGGTGCGCAATTTGAGCCCCGTGATCGGGCACGTCATCGACGGGAGGACCATCTCTTTGAGGCAGGACTCCATGAGGACTTGCCCGGATGGCCGAAGGAGCACGACCATTTGGTGCGTGATGGCTTTGTTGCTGACCTACCACTAGTGTGAGACGGGCTGGCAATGAACGTACTTTCAAACCGCGCAGAGGACAACGCTTTCGCCCTTGGTCTCCTTCTCGGAGCGTTTGAGCTGCACAGGCATGAGGTGCTTAAGCTTGAGAGGCTTGTTGCTCATGGGGTCCCGCGTCTGCTCGTCGGGCTTGGCGAGGCGAACCTCGGCCGTTGGCGTGAAGCCAGGGACCCAGAACGACGTGCGCTTGAGCTCGTGGCTCTTTTCTTCGATGGTCTCCAAGTCGACTTTGGATCGGATTTGCAGCGCGGCACGTTCCTCGGCGCTCTTTTCGAACGGCACGGGGGTCGCGCTGCTCAAACTGGCCTCGAGTTTAGATCGCTCCTCCGCTTGCTTGGCAGTCTCGTCCTTTTCGGCACGGGTAGCTTCTTGCGCTGCATAGGCCTCGAGGTCTGCTTTGATTTGCTGCTTTTGTGCGAGCAGATTGGCGTAAATGCAGCCCTTGCAATAGAGAAACCCACACGGCGATGCTAATGGTTCCATCTTGTCGAGGATTGGCTTCAGGCACAGGCAGCAGCTTCCAAAGGCCAGCTGAGCATCCTTACCGAAGCGTCGCTTGAGCGTGCCATGGCCCGCGGCCTGCTTCTCGTGGTACGTGAAGTGATGTGTCGCGGTCGAGTTCTTGGAGTGGCGACTCATGTTCACAGCCTTGCAACTTGGACAACTGGCGAATAAAAAGCAAGCTTTAATAAATAAAAAGAGCTATACTAATTTATTTACATTCGAACACTAAATTTAGACTGGTTTGGGCATATGGATGGCATATCCACTGGGATAACATTCGACGGCGAAGAGCCCAAGCTTATGCTTCGTGAGCAATCAGACAGTGTTGTGGCACAGAACATGCTCGCGGTTTCTTCAAGCACGGCGCTTCAAGCACGGCGAACATTGGCTATTTATTTTTATCGATCGAGCCAATGAGGGGAGTCATAACTTTTGACTTCTGGCCAATCAGTGCGAAGATCGATTTTGGAAGGTTTGGGACGAGATTTTGGCTCCCATGGGTTTCGAGCTTGGGTGGGTGGAAGTGAGTCAAAGTCGTCTAATTTTCTTGACAGCATTGCCATGGGACGAGTGATGCCTGTGCGACAGCGAGTGGCACATCGATGGTACCGCGCAACTGCGCTGCAACTCGAAACACTCGAGCTGTCCCAAATCACTTCCGTGCCTGGGTTTTAATTTGCCAAGCTCGGAGCGCGCGTTCACCACGGCATAAAGGGCAGGCGTGAGTGTTGGCCTGCCGAGGAAATACTGATGTACTTTACGGTGCGTGGTGACGACGGCAGGGCGTCGAGTGCCCCGGCTTTGCGCCAGTGAAATCCGCGCGATCTTGTAAAAAACAATCCTCCTGCAGATTAACCTTCTGATTCGCGGTGATTGTGGTGGGTGCAGCCGTCGAGTCGAGCTGCGTCACGACGCGCACCGTTGGTTCACGGTGTTTGAGTTTACGGTCAATGCTGCCAGTCTCTTACGGTCACTGGAAATATTTTAAACTGGAAATATTATTCTGTGGTCACGAGGCAGATTGGGACCGGGGGTCTGACGTCGGCCGCTTGCTTATCTCCAGGATTTAATGGTGGGATCTGGCGAGTAGCTTGGTCAGCACGTTAGCGGCACCTCGAGTTCTGCATTGCTCGTTGCAGTTGTGGTAGGTAATGGTAGTTGCGCCCAGCCGTGCAAAGAAGCGATGCGATGACGATAGTACTCGATACTCACGAACTCAAGTGTCATAAAAAGCATAAGTTATAATTTACACGCCGCGTTGATTCTGCTATTGAATGAACGTCATGGCGAGGGCGCGCAGTGGGTATAGCGCAACGCGCTCTTCGTGGGCTGGTTCGGCCATGAGAGCGTCAAATTGAAAGTCGAGAAAGAAGCAGGACTCATAAATAGTGTCAAGGTCGTCTGTTGCCGCCTTGTTGCGCGCGGCGATCATGTTGAACCGCGTGAACGGGATCCGTTTGCCGCCAACGCAGTACTTGTCGCGCGTCTTAAAGGCGTCGGGAATTGCCACAGGCGCGCGCCTCCAAGACACTTCCTTGGTCTTCTTGTAGCTCGACGACCGCTGCAAGTACGTGTCTGCGTAGCTGTTGTTGTACGAGCCGCTGCTGTAGCTGTATGTCGTCGAGGGCTTCGTCGGAGACGCCTTCGGCGACGTGAAGTCGGCGTCCTGCGGGTTACTATGCACCTCGAGGGGGAGGCGCTGCACGGCTTGCTTCATCGTGATGGCCATGGGTCGCTTTGAGGATTAGAAATCGCAAATGACCGAGCCATTACACGAGCAGATTCTCTACAAAAAAACGGCCGGCAGCGCTTTTCAACGACCTGTTAAAAAAAAGAGCCATTACATCATAGATTGGCTCAGTGAGGGGTCGTAATAATAAAAAAGATGACGCAACGCCGTACAGTGTAGAGATCGGACCAACCTGGGCGACATCAGAAAGTATCAAGTCTTAGAGGTATCGGCTGGAGGCCGTCCTCACAGCTTGATTTATCAAAAATACTTAAAGGTATTTGGACCTGCACGGCTTTTGATTGCACAGGACACAGCAGCGTCAAGCCTACGAGATGATACAAGCCTTGCCAATGACACCTCCTCTTAATGCTGTGGATGTGGTGTGTATACGGCAGTAACACCTACCGCAACCTAGATTCGCATTAGTTATTCAAACGTGGGCCGTTGAGGGCTCTGACATGAAAACGGATGAACGTTGCGGAGAACTGGTTGGTCAATGCCAATGGCGAAATCGAAGGACAGTTGGAGAAGTAGAGGGATGCAGCAGTATATGGGACCCCATTTCAAGCATACTCACGCAAATCTGTTGGTCTCCCCCGAAACCTACACATCGTATAAGCTACCTTGTAGGACTTCCTCTTCGTGCGGATATGTCGACGAACGCGATTGTATACACACTAGGAGAAGATGATATCCAATCCCCAAAACCCTGGACACAACTGCACTGTAAAACGGTTGTGCCGCGTGGGATAGGCATAGCTTAATATGTTTCAAAAGGATATAAAATTGTGAAGTATATAGATCCAGTGGAAAATGATTTTCGCTCGTGTGTTAAAGACTAACTGAAGTTGAAGATTTGAAGTGTGGCAATCCGCATCCCAGATTCGCCGTGCGCCTCTCATGAGCTAGTCCTTTAGGCTCTTTGCACGGAGCTTTTCATTTTGCGACGCAGTTTATTGAAGGCAGCATGGAGAATTGGCACTATTGCGATATTCTCTGGGAAACGGATTGGGCTCTCGCCATGGACATGACTCGAAAATATTCACGTGCACACTTTGCGTATGACAAACAACAAATGCTCAAAACAACTATTAAAAGCATTTACCCCAGTTGACGATGTGTATTGAACTGATCATCGTTGAAGATTGCATGAGAGTCAGACCTTCGCAAGCCATTTAAAATTGAGCAGGTACTCTTGTCGTTAGACTAAATGTTATTAGAAACATGTACACTCAACGCTGGGGACTTCTAGATCGCGGAGATGTATTGGCATTATAGGCACCCAGGGGTGTATTCACCCTAGCAGGAGCAATATGTACCCTAGCAGGAGCAATTGTGTTCCTGTACACAAAAGAATGTATCGCGCGGAGATTGCATCGTCTCGATTAAATCTGGTTACTGTATGACAGTATGACTGTGGCGTTCCTTTGTCTCCATCGCAGAACTCCCTTCCGTATCGCGTATAAAACGTACAACGAAATATATGAGCTTTGGGCATTGTTTGCTGGTATGTTGAGCCTGCACTGGAACGCTTGACGCTCGGGTTTATGGTGTACAGACGCTGGTGTTTATGTATAGAATATCGCAGGTACTGTTGTTATTGTTGTTAACTTTTAGTTGATGCTGTTAAACTGAGGTCCATTGAGATACATGTAACTTTGTCCACTTGTGAGAGCTGAGAGCATGCATCGCGCGGAAGCTGGCGTCGACCTATGTGTTTGGAATAGGTGGTGGAGATGAGTGGCTCAGGTGTAACGCTTAATTCGCCGTTGCCGTATGAGTGACGTTCACGGTGTGGGGTCGGAAGACTACAATGACGTGCTATCCAGATTTGAGCCCCACTGCGACGGAGGTGGCGTAGGTAGTGATAATCGGCTTGAAGAACCGATCCTAAAACGTCACAGGCAGTGCAAGCGCGAGGCCTGGAGTGAGCGGGGTTCGCACAACAAAAGTCACCGCCGAAGCTGCAACCCAGCGCGAGATGTTCGACCGACTCAAAATCCGAGCACGAAACGCACACGAGATCTATTCCAGTAGGGAGCCGGCATCACTGCTGCTCTTTCATGCAATTTGCGGACGTGAATGCCGATTACCTTATAAAAAAACAATGCGTGTGCAAATGCTAATCATAATGTTAATGATATTTCATTCAGGAGGCTGGAGTTACCTCGGAATTTGGCGCATCCTGCTGACCTCCGGTCTGCCTGGGTATACTCTTAATCGGTTTACCTTGTCAGAACTTACCGGCGGCTTCATTTTGGATCGTCGGCAATCCCTTACGCCGTCACAGAGCAATGTTGTCATAGCTAGCATGAACAAATCGAGTGCAATGGACACCGCACTGCGTACAATATATAAGCGAAACTACCCTGTAGTTTGGTATAAGCTGCATTCCACAGCATATTGTTCATCGCATCAACTAGCGATTCGTTCTGTTGCTTTCTGTCATACTAGAAACGACGTCCATGGCCAGAAGAAACTGCAGTTGCTCTTTTGCATACACAGACCCAACAGTGTTTCATCAAAGTACGCCTGCTTCGCTGCCAATGTTCTGTACCTACGCCACACAACTTGGACACGACATTTTGCCGCCCACTCGAGGGCGCCGGATATCGCATTTTGAATTAACATTACAGAGAGTCGATCACAAATGGTGAGGAAGCCACCCAGTCTCCGAGCCTCTCAACTTGTACTGGGTGGGCTCGCTGCCTTCCACTTGCCACTTTGCTAAAGGTCAAAAGCCACAGCTATTATACCCCTCGAAGGTTCTTGCAGCCACTGTCCGAGGCATATGCCTCTCCAGCCTCCAAGTAGCCAATGCTTGCCTTTGCTTCACGTATATAAAAGAATCAAGTTGATCCATGCTGTTGATTGAGCGTCGTTATAGATGAAGGCGCCGGCATTGAGCTTAATAAGGGGGCATCCTTTGTGCAAACTCTTTGAGATGGCACCGACCTCGCTCCGATGTTCACAACGCCACAACGACTTGTAGCTCTTTTAATCCGACTGAACCGAAGTGTTATGGCTTGGCTGTGCTATCGTTCACCGGCACTTTATCACTCAAACACAACGCGCGACGTATTGATATCGCTAGTATGATTTCAAATTCCGTTTGTCCCGCCCCGAAGCTGAAATAATGCTCCGAAGCATCTCGTGGAACATCGTCTTTAGGACGGTATGCTGATACCCAGCAGGAATGCACATAAGTGCAAATCGCGCGTCATTTCGAAGTACTGTCCTCCCCAAACCAGTAACAAAATTACGGGAGAAAGAAACTTATTATTCAGCGTTTGTGAGCGTTAGTTTTGTGTGGTGAGCTTGCCATAACGTTTATGGTGCCAATCCCCATTGATTGCACGTGACGAGTTTGCATTTCGAAACGCGTCACTACTGCACGAACAAACGCAATTAATAACCAGTATATTTAGAGCTGACTTGACTCGCGAGGAGCCTTGTCGCTGTGGACGCAACATTGTTTGTCAATGACAACTCGAAGTAAAATGTCTACTTTGCTTTGGATCGTTGAATGGTCACCGTGGATCGCTTGTCATGAATCCACTGCAACCTTCACTCGGCGGGCGGAGATGACACCACGCACAACCAATCCACGAGACAGCCCCATTCGTCCCTTCACGAGCCATAAATATGCATGTATTTCATTTGCTTCCAAAATGACTTTTGCCGTATATTACTAACGCGAGAATTAGTCTTGAGAAATGTATTGTCGACCTCAGCAGCACACGCAATTTTAAGCCTCACATGGCCGAATCCACTGCAAATCAAACAACCAAACACAGCGCTCTGTGTCCTTCTGGCGCCTTTCTGGGTGCGTATTAATATTCGCATTACGTGCCGTTTCACTGAACATTTGTATGCTGGTGCCAGCATGCGTAATTTTATCGAATTCCATCGCGAGGATAAAGAACGGGGGCCGAATACTTGTGCTGTGGTTGTCACGAGGTTGCCCTTGCATTGCTTTGGATGTCATTTCCCAATTTCCATGACAAACAAGAAGTTCTCCTTCCGTTCCTTCTTCGGCCTGCGCCGCGGCGACAAAGCAATCAAGCAAGCGTCGGACGAGGCCTCGATGGCCGAGACGCCAGGATCGACCCCCTCGTCGACGCCCCGGAGTGCGCTTGGTGCAGACACATTCGAGGAGCCTCGGCCAAAACCCGTTAAGGAGAAGGTCCCCGTGCCCGTGAAGATCCCGATCTCGTACTACTACAGCCAGACGATGTACGTTGGTGGGAAGAAGGTGCCGTTCACGCGTCTCCACGCGAAACAGAACCGCCGCCGCCTCATTATCTACGAGCGCATCTACGAAGATCGCGCTTTCTGCGTCAACTGGCGCGGCGATTGAAGACGCGTTGCAGTGACCCTTATTTATCTAAAGCTAACTATATCTATTTATGCCCTGAAAGATACCTTGACGTCTTCAAAGGGCTCTCGCCAGCCATTGATTCGCAACTCGATGGCCGTGGCGCGTCACTCGCCCAGCCCCCTCAGTGAACCCCAAGTGCAATCGCGCCAGGGTCCTGATTTTAATTCCTCGCATGTGATGGTCCATATTTTTATCCAGTCTACGGTATTACCCACAACACTATTCCAGGCCGTGCATACCCATATGGGGCCAGGCCTGTGTCACCGTTGAAGTTGCCGAGCCACGTGAGCTTTGCATGATCGATCTTATCATCCCAATAAAAATATAATGCACACGATTAAATTTCTTTACAAATGCCAAGTTCTAACGCACAATTATTGAAATGGGATGAAAACGTTGTGGTTCGATACAAAATTCGAGACATTTTTTTACAGCAGGCGAAAACCCGAGCCGCAGATCTCCAGGCAAATCCCCGGATTGCCACTCAAATCGGCGATGCTCGCTGCCCGTGCCACGAAGGGGCTGCGCCCGACGCTCCTCCGCGCGTACTCGAGCGCCGCTGAAAAATCTGTCGCCAACAATCTCGGCAAGAACGTCTTTGCCGAGTTCTCCGCGCTTGCGACCAAGCACGGTGCACTCAACCTCGGGCAGGGTTTTCCTTCCTTTGGAACCCCGGCGTGCGTCTTACGCCATGGGCGTCCAAGGTTTGATGCATGGCTGTAGGTTTCTCAAGGAGGCGGCGATTGAGGCCATTCAGGCCGAGCACAACCAGTACACGCGGCCTGGGGGCAACCCAGGCCTTGTGAACGTGCTCGCCGACGTGTACTCGCCGCTATATGGGCGCGACCTCAACCCACTGACGGAGATCGTGACGTTCACGGGCGCGCAAGAAGGGATTTTCTGCATCTTCCTCTCATTGCTGTCGCGTGGCGATGAAGTTCTTATCCTCGAGCCGTACTTTGACGCGTACATCAACATTGCCAAACTCCTCGGCATTCGCACCGTCGGCCTCCCCCTAGAGATGAGCCCTGACCGCAAAGCCAAGTACAACGATCCGTCGTGCACGGAGGCGTTCAGCTCCAAAGACCTCGTCCTGGATCTGGCCAAGTTGGAGGCTTCCATCACGCCCAAGACCAAGATGCTGGTGCTCAACACGCCGCACAACCCAACCGGCAAAGTCTTCAGCCGAGATGAGCTCGAAGGGATTGCGGCCATCATGAAGCGCCACCCCGACGTACGTGCCTCCTACCGCGCAGTGCCTTCACCGACGCTAGATCATCATCTTGTCGGACGAAGTGTACGAGTTCATGTGCTTCGAGGGCACACCGCACGAGCGCATCGCCACGTTTGATGGCATGTACGACCGCGTCATCTCACTCTTCAGCGCCGGCAAGACCTTCTCCTGCACGGGCTGGCGCGTCGGGTAGGCTGTTGCGACGCCAGTAGTCTTGACGCCCGCTACGTAGGTATGCTATTATGCCGCCCAAGCTCGCACTGCCCGTCGCCAAGACCCACAGCGCGGTGCCCTTCTGCGGCGCGCTTCCGTTCGAGCTGGCGGTCGCCAAGGGCTTTGAGGTCGCGCGCACGAACGGCTACCTCGCCGAGCTGCCCCAGCTGCTCCAGGTACTGCCTTTGGTGCCCCCGCAAACGCGTGAAATTGCTGTAGCGCAAGCGCGACGTGGTCGTCGACGCCCTCCAAGCCGCGAAACTCAAGCCGATTGTTCCGGACGGCGGGTACTTTGTGTGCTGCAACGTCTCGTCCCTCGCGGCTTACGACGAGTTCAAGTCGTTCGAAGCCCAGCGCGGCCTCGCCAACGAGGTAGCTCGCGGCCCTTGTCCCCTGCTTGAGCCCGAGTCGTAGCTCCGGCCCGACTACCAAGTGGCGCAGAAGCTCTGTACCGAGCATGGCATCACCGTGATCCCGACGTCGCCGTTTTACACGTCGGTTGACAACCAGCCGTCGCCGGCCCTCGTGCGCGTCGCCTTTTGCAAGGACGACGCCACCCTCGCCCAGGCCGTCGACGTCATCCAGAGCTTGTAGATGCGGTTCATTCACCGTCGTTTGAACCATAGCAACGACGACATTACATAGAGCTACGCAGGCAGCTTCACGTAAGCAAAGATGGCCTGTGCTGTCGCATCCGAGGTCCATGGCAGCATGCGTTTCCAATGCATCCAGTTGAACTTGAGCTCCCTCACGCGGGCGACGGGCTGCTGCATGAAGCGCGCAGTGAGCGCCAGCGTCGTACCGATCGGCAGCTGCAGCCCAGAAAAGAAGCGATAGCGCGCCGCAAAGTACACGTCCGAAGTGTGGCCGCCTGTAACACTCGTGAGCGCTTGGCCGTCGGCGGCTTCGCACCTATGCAGTCCGCTTAGAAGGCCGCAGGTATGCCCGAATCCCACCGAGCCATGTCGAGCAGCCGCGCGGCGACGCCGTCTGTGGCCATGCACTCGACGCGGATGTTGGCGTGCTGGCGAGCGACGGCCTCCTTGAGATCGGCGCCAGCCTAACAGAGGAATGAAGCGGCGCGAGGAAACGTAGCCATTACCGGCGCGTTCAACACTACAAAGACCACGCGGGCATAGCTGGCTGCGAGGGAGATCCAGGGCGACGAAGGCTGCCGCAGGAGCCGCGCCAGCTGTTCGTAGGCGTAGATGTTGACGGCCATCCGCAGACTTACGACCACGTCGCAGTCAGCGCGAGCAGTCTCCTGGGCGTCGATGCCAGGTTCGTGCCACGCCGCCGCAAACGCCGTGTGCTTGAGGCGCGGGTGGTAAAACAGCGTCACGGGCGGGGGTCCGCCGAGGAGGCTGAAGGAGGGGGGGTCCGCGGCTGCCAGCAAGTCGAACGATGGCGCTTCCGTTGTGCGCAGCAGGCTGAATGACGGCGTGGGCTCACTTGCGGCCACAGGAGGGCTAGTCATTGCCCCGAGCAAGTTGAAGCTTGGAACAGCCGGTGGTTCCAAGGGCACAGGAGGTGCCGCCCCAGCACCTAGCAAGCTAAACGTCGGCGGACCGTTGTCGTCGACGACCGGCGCGACCACGGGCGCAGGAACGAGGTTTACTGCCGCTGGTACTGGACGGGGCAAGCGGAGGAGTCCAGAGCGACCCGCCGGCGGCCGTGTTCGCGCACTTGCTACTGCCTGCGCGGCGTCCGTCACGGTCGGCGGCGCGTTCGGCTGCTGCCGTTGGCGCTGGATCTCCATAGCCATGCGCCGACGCTCCTCAATGCGCGCCTTTTGCTCCTCGGTGAGCCCTCCCGTAGGGGCGGTGGGCGGCGCCGGTTGCGTGGCCGACTGCGTCGGCGGCACGGGAGTCTGGATGGCGCAGAAGCTGTGGCTGGCGTCGTGGAGCTCAAGCCGCGTGCTGTAGCAGCACGTGCACAGATCGTACGCCTCGCACGTCGTGCACGAGTAGCGTACGCCTTGGATCGGGCTTAGGTCGCACCCGTCGCAGCGGTAGCCGTGGTGCAGCGTGCCGTCGTCCTCGTCAGCGTCGTCCTCGACGCTCGTTTGCGAATCGGCAGCACCGCGAAGGCATGCCGCGACGACGCCTGTGGCACTGAAGTACTTGCCGAGGCCGGGTGAGAGCGATCGGCGCCGGTAGATGGCTTGCATCGATGCCGGCGATACCACCTGGCTCACTTCGTCGTAGCAGATGAAGCTGTCGTTTAAGTCGGCACCGTCATCGTCGTCGTCATCGTCGTCCGAAGACACCTACGATCGCGCATGCCGGACGCCGTTTGATAACATGGGCGGTACCTCACCGTCAACACCGACGTCCATCTCCATGTAGTGGGCCATGAGGTCTTTGTTGGCCCGGAGACGCTTCTTCTTTGGCGGCTTGGCCGCTTTCGCCACGCCTTGCTGGAGGCGCTTGCGAGCTTTTTTTGGCGCCTTGTCGGGCGTCGCAAACACCGCGGACGGCGACGCAACCTCTGCAAACGACGTCGAGTGCGACGGGCAGTACATGAGGAACTGCATGCCGTCACCCGCTTGCGTCTACGTCCGCCTGAGCGGGCAGCCGCCAACGCCGCCTACCTGGCCAAGCGTGTAGTGGGCATGGAAGCCGCATGACACATGAAACGCCGCGAGGCACTTGGCTTCGGCGCACTGGATGATACCAAACCCATCCGTCGTTTTGCAAACTTCGCACTTGAGCGTGAACCGCTCGGCGTCCTACGGCGCTTGATGAGGGCCACAAGACGCTGAGATATCCGACAAGCGTCTCGAGCGACCCGAGCGTAAACGACCCAGGCGACGGAATCACATACAGCTCCGGGATCCTAACCGACGGCAGTCACCTCCCTCGTTCCCGCTGTCGCAAGGTACCAAAGGAAGCATTGGACGTGCACCCACTGGCCGCACTGCGTTCGCTGAAAAGCGCCGCGTTGGACAGGACACAACGTACACTTGGGCGCGACATCCCGCGAGCCGTCGGCGCAAAAAGCGCAATACCACGCCCCTGCCGGCACCTCGCGCACGCCGTAGCACTGCTGGTGCACGCCGACGTTGCAACCGTCGCAGAAGAGGATCGGGTCGTCCTCGAACGAGTGCGTCTCACCGCACACCTGGCAGTCCTCGTCAGGTGCCGCCTTGGACGGCTGGCGAACGAGCACAGGCGACGCCTTCTCGGGCGTGTACACGACGATGGGCGACGACGGCACGATTGACGGAAGTCGCGGCGCCGGCGGCGTTCGAACGTCCACGTGCAACGGCGGCTTGGTCGTCGGTGTCGACGCTGCCTTGCGCGGCGCGGGCGTCGAACAATGCGCGGCGACGGGCGAGGCCAGCTCCATACGCCGCTGCACTGGGCGCTTGGGCGGCGTTGCCCGCGTGGGTGGTGGTGGCACGATGTTCGCGTCGGACTCCACGGCTGCGACGCTCGGACGCCGGTCGGCTTCACCGTCGAAGAGCGTCGGCAGCGGCTTGGGAGGCGCCGGCGCCGTGGCCGCGCCTAGAGGCGACAAGTGCGGGGGGTCTCGCGGGCTTTGCTCGGGAGACGGTGGCGCTCCCATTGCCCCCGTCGATAGCTCCTCGAGCCACGCAATCACCTGCGCACCACGCTGCAGGACGCTGGCCGACGGGTCCACCGGCGAGTGCTGGCGCACAGAAGACGGTGCTGGAGCGTCTCCCCGCGGCCGCTTGGCCGGCGGCGCTTGGAATAGACATTCGATCGTGCTCTGCGTCGCGTCGACGGTTTTCTTCGTCTTCTTACCCTTGCTTCTGGCCGGGAGCTCGTTGCTCGCTGGAGGGCGATTGCTACCAGCCGACCGACTGCTCACCTGTGCCAGCGCAGGCGGTGGCGAGAGGTTTCCCACGACTACCGGTGCCGTCGCAGGAGATTGCAGAGCCTTGGGACTTGTCGGCTGTGGCGCAAGCAGTTCGAACTGAGGCGCTGCAG